>JAJOOH010024317.1:0-11771 GCA_029582605.1 Solanum gracilifrons | reverse complement strand
AACACCAGAATTATTAGAGAAGCAATTTGAAGTGTCTACACCAATTGGTGAGACTATTATAGCTAGAAGGGTTTATCGTAATTGCATTGTAACTATTTTTGATCGTGATACATTGGCTGACCTTGTTGAGATAGAAATGGTAGATTTTGATGTTATAATAGGTATGGATTGGTTAGCTTCTTGTTATGCCACGGTAGATTGCCGAACTAAGATAGTGCATTTCCAGTTTCCAAAAGAGGCAGTCCTCGAATGCAAAGGTAATATTGGGGTGCCAAGAGGTAAATTTATTTCTTATCTTAAGGCAAAGAAGATGATGTCCAAAGGATACATATGTCATCTAGTCAGAGTGAAAAATACAGATGTGGAGCCACCAACTCTTCAATCCATTCCGGTAGTGAATGAGTTTCCTGATGTATTTCCTGAAGATCTTCCAGGTTTGCCTCCGGAACGAGAAGTAGAATTTGGTATTGATGTGATTCCAGATACTCAACCTATCTCCATTCCTCCGTATAGAATGGCCCCGGCAGAATTACGGGAGTGGAAGGAGCAACTAAAAGATTTATTAGAAAAAGGATTCATAAGGCCTAGTATATCCCCATGGGGAGCACCAGTTTTATTTGTACGCAAGAAAGATGGCTCGTTAAGAATGTGTATCGACTACCGACAGTTGAATAAGGTAACAATTAAGAACAAATACCCCCTCCCTAGGAATAATGATTTGTTTGATCAGTTACAGGGTGCTAGGTGTTTTTCAAAGATCGACTTGAGGTCGGGTTATCACCAAGTAAGGGTCAAAGACAAAGATATTCCTAAGACAGCTTTTCGGACACGGTATGGTCATTTTGAGTTTTTCGTCATGTCATTCGGGAAAACAAATGCACCAGCAACTTTTATGGATTTGATGAATAGGAGATGTGTTCATGATAGTATTCATAGATGACATTTTGGTGTATTCAAGATCAGAAAATGACCATGCTAATCACCTGCGGCAGGTTTTACAAATTCTTCGTGATCGTAAGTTGTATGCAAAGTTCTCTAAATATGAGTTTTGTTTGAAATCTGTGGCATTCTTAGGTCATATTGTATCCGATGAAGGAATAAGGGTTGATAACCAGAAGATAGAAGCAGTGAAAAACTGGCCAAGACCTACAACACCTACGGAGATCCGTAGTTTTCTTGGGTTGGCAGGTTATTACAGAAGGTTCATTGAAGGATTTTCTTCCATTGATGCACCCTTAAAAAAGCTAACACACAAAGAAACTAAGTTTCATTGGAGTGATGAATGTGAAAGAAGCTTCCAAGAACTGAAGAATAAATTAACTTCTACACCTGTATTGGTACTTTCAAAAGACACGGAAGGCTATGCAGTCTATTGTGATGCTTCAGGAGTGGGCTTAGGTTGTGTATTGATGCAGCATGGTAAAGTAATAGCTTATGGCTCAAGGTAGTTACGACCACATGAGAAAAATTATCCAACCCATGATCGAGAGCTAGCAGCAGTTGTCTTTGCTTTGAAGATATGGCACCACTACTTGCATGGAGTTCATGTGGACATATACACTGATCACAAGAGTTTACAATATATCTTTAAGCAAAAGGACCTAAATCTGAGGCAGCGAAGATAGCTGGAACTATTAAAAGATTATGACATTGATATCTTGTATCATCTCGGGAAAGCAAATGTAGTAGCTGATGCGTTAAGTCGTAAAATAATGGCAAGCACTTATGGGCAGTCTGTGGAAAGACAAGGAATAACTAAGGATCTATGTCAACTAGCTAGCTTGGGGGTTCGCATTCTTGAATCTCCAGACAAAGAGGTTAAATCCTCATTAGTAGTGGAAGTAAAAGAGAAGCAGTACACTGATCCTATTCTATTAAAGCTTAAGGAGAATGTACAACAGGGAATGACAAAGGCATTTGAGCTTACGCAAGAAGGAGTACTTCGTTGTCAAAACAGATTGTGTGTACCTAATGCAGATGAATTAAGAAAGAGGATTATGATAGAAGCGCATCATTCGAGATATTATGTCCATCCGGGGTCAACTAAAATGTATCATGACTTGAAAGAAATGTAATGGTAGGGGGACATGAAGAAGAACATTGCGGAATTCGTGGCTCAATGTCCAAATTGTCAACAAATAAAAGTAGAGCACCAAAAGCCCGGAGGTTATATGCAGTGTATAGAACTTCTAATTTGGAAGTGGGATATGATCAACATGGGTTTTTCACTGGTTTGCCTCGTTCATTTCGGAAGTTTGATTCTATATAGGTAATTGTTGATAGACTGACCAAATCAGAGCACTTCTTGTCGGTGAAGACTACTTATACAGCTGAAGAGTATGCAAGGTTGTATATTAAAGAGATAGTTCGACTACATGGAGTGCCAATCTCTATAATATCTGATAGAGGAGCTCAATTCACTACAAATTTTTGGAAGTCATTTCAGAAGAGTTTAGGAACACAAGTGAATTTAAGTACAGCCTTTCATCCTCAAACAGACGGTCAGGCAGAGCGTACAATTCAAACACTTGAGGATATGCTGCGAACTTGTATATTGGACTTCAAAGGTAGTTGGGATGATCATTTGCCATTGATCGAGTTTGCATACAACAATAGCTACCATTCAAGTATTAAAATGGCACTTTATGAAGCTTTATATGGTAGAAAATGTAGATCCCCAATTGGCTGGTTCGAAAAAGGTGAAACTGCCTTATTTGGGCCAGATCTTGTTTATCAAGCTATGGAAAAAGTTAAGGTGATACAACAACGGCTAAAAACCGCTCAAAGTCGACACAAATCATATGCAGATGTTAGAAGAAGAGGACTAGAGTTTTCCATAGGGGATTGGGTGTTCTTGAAGGTGTCTCCAATGAAAAGGGTAATGGGGTTTGGTAAAAAAGGGAAGTTGAGTCCCCGTTATATAGGGCCATATAAGATTATTCGAAGAGTTGGCCAAGTAGCCTATGATTTAGAGCTACCACAAGAGCTTTCATCAGTTCATCCGGTGTTTCATGTCTCGATGCTTCAAAAATGCATAGGTGACCCATCTCGTATTACTCCTACCGAAGATATACAGGTTACGGGAGATCTCAGTTATGAAGAAGTACCCATTGCTATTCTGGATCGACAAGTTAGGAAGTTAAGAAATAAAGAAGTAGCTTCTGTAAAAGTATTATGGAGGAACCAACAAGTAGAAGAAGTTACATGGGAAGCGGAAAAAACAATGAAATTGAAGTATCCTCATCTCTTTCAGATCCATGAGAGAGATGAAAATGCTTAGTCTAGACGCTGACAAGTAAGTATAAGTCTATATATATTATGTGATTAATAGTAGCACTAACTTAGGCTTGAACTTATTTGGGTTGGACAACCATGCTAACATTCGAGGACGAATGTTTTAAGGGGGAAGGATGTAACAGTCCGTATTATGCATATGCTTGTTCTGTTCTTGTGATACTTGACATAGCCTTATAGTATAGGTGAGGGACCATATTTCTTATATGATTAGTGTTGGTTTAAACTAGCTCGGAAGGTGATGTAACGCCTTGCAAGTTTCAGCATGTGTACTGCAAGTTAACTCCGACGGAAGTATTTACACTAGAGGTAGTAAGGTGGTAATTGAGCTTAAAGTTGAAATTTAAGTGCAAAGTTGAAGAAAAAGGGATTAATATTTAGAAAATGAAATAACATAAGTGAGCTGCTTGCTTGACTTAACTAAGCTAGTAGGTGTATCACCTACTTTGACTTATTGACCAGTCCAAAGGACCAAGTAGGTGCATCACCTATTAAGACTCTTTTTTTTTTGTTTCCTAGACCATGTAATTGGGCCAAGTGCACTACCATCTACTTGCATTAATCTGGCCCAAGTTGAGTATAAGAATAAGGGAAAATGGACAGCCAAGGCCCAATAGTCTTAAGTCCAAAAAGGCCCAAGTTAAAAGGCCAAGTAGGTGGGTCACCTACTTGACAATATATGGCCTAAAATTGACCAAGAAAGTCGGCCATTACACCTCCCTTTTAAAGGGATAAAGATAAGACCTTTTGCTCTATTTTTCACTTGGAAAATTTTCAGATTTCTTTAGTTTCTCTCTTGGTCTCTCTTGTCTTCAACCAGCAACCCTAAAACACCTTGGGTTCTTGAGTATTGTCCCACTTTTCAAGTAAAAGTTTGAAGGAGAGTTTCAGTTCTTGAAGTACAAGTTTAGAGGATAAATTTCCAAAAACTAAGGTAAGACTACTGCCCATTCTTGCCTCTTTTTAAATACAGGTTTGGGGTGGAGAATTTTGTATATATTTATCAAGAACTAATGGATGGTGATAAATCCTTGAATCAATATTCTCCTATTATGCTAAAAAAATTTTAGGAATTGATAGTGGCTGCCTTACGTATATTGTTGTTGGGGGCAGTTTGAGTATCTTGGCAAAGGATGTATGAAGTTGTATTAATGTATAGAAGAAGGGTGTGGTGGTTCACCATTTGTGTAAAGGTTGTATGGGCCTATTTTCCGTCAAGTGTTTAGCTACTGTTTTTTTTTGGGCCTCAATGTGATTAGCTGCTGACATCAGCTTAATCATGACTTAAAGTTCTATTCCTAGTAAAGGAATCATAGTGGCAGCGTACGATATCCAAATAGCGAACAATATTTCCCCCTCTCCTAAGTGTACATAATTACTTATTTACACGTTCAGTAATCTATAGTCAATTGAAGTCAATTGTGTCATTTAAGCTCTCAAGTAATGCATTAATGTTACATTGCTCCTTATATTGTAGCTACTGTCCTAAAGTATTATTTTCATGTCTCCTACTATTGTTTCGTATTTCCAAATCTCAAAAATGATTGTGACCACCAAAACAACAATCTCAAAGATTAAAGAATCTAAGTGAAGCAATTTGTATAATTATGGGTGGCAGCTCAGGGGCGACAGCCTAGCATGGGCCGATCCCAATGGGTATAGAATGGTGGCAGCTCAGGGTTGAAAGCCTAGCATGAGCCGATCTCGATTTGTGCAATGTCGAGGACCGCATCCCAGCGGTTAAAATGCCTAGCATAGGTAATCCTCTTCTACCACTGATCAGATGGTCATTCGTATCACATGCCTTATAAAGATCATAATGCACAGAAAGTTAAAGACAATAATGTAACATACATGATCCCACAAGAGTTAATAAATGTGGTCTTCTGTTCTGATTTATCCACATATATTGATACTTGGTTTCATTCAGACTCTTATTTTATATATTTTATTGCCTTACATATTCGGTACATTTTCTCGTACTGACGTCCCTCGCGGGGGACGCTGCATTTCATGCTGCAGGCACAGGTTCTTTAGCTAGTAGACCTCCTCAGTAGGAGCACATAAAATTCAGCTACTTTGGTGAGCTCCAGATTTATTCGGAGCTTTACTGAGTCCTTGGTAGATTCATTTTGGTATTGTATCGTAGTTAAGAGTAAGGCGGGGTCTATCCCGACCTACTCTAAGGTTTTCTATCTTTTAGAGGCTTTGTAGACTTATGTATATAGTTAAGTTGCGTCTTAACAAGTTGTGGCCTCAACGGCCAAGTCTTGTATATAAATTTTGGATCTACTTATGTTGGTTCGTATCGCTGCATCCTACGTGAACTTGACACAAGATTGTCATAGTTATATGCATAGTAAGCACATGTTACATGTTGGTTCTCTCGGGCCTTTAGGGTATCGGGTGCCTGTCCATCTTAATGGGATTTGAGGCGTGACACATTTATCCTCAAATGAAGACTAAACTAGTTGAAATGGAGGGGATGAGCTGCAACCCTACCACTAAACACTGGAAACTGATTTCTGATTGAACTAAGTTCCAAAAACATGAAAATACGCTGAAAATGTAAGTACAGAATAAAGGAACATGCTACTAAGACTGACTTTACACATGAATGATTGAAAAACTAAAGAGGAACTATTACCTAAAGTTGGAGTGGAATCAGAAGGAAAGAGGTGAGGATACTTGGACTTCATGGCTGCTTCTGCTTCCCAAGTTGCTCCTTCTACGGACTGACTCCTCCACAAAACCTTGACTGAAACAACTTCTTTGTTTCTCAACCTTCTATGTTGACGATCAAGAATGTCAACTGGTACATCTTCATAAGAAAGACTATCTTTCACTACCACACTATCTAATGGCACTACGGATGCTGGATCACCCAAACACTTCTTCAATAGTGAAATGTGGAAGACTGAATGCACTGCTGCTAAATCTGCTAGCAACTCTAACTCATACACCACTTTACCAATCCTTTTCAAGATCTGGTAAGGGCCTACATATCTGGGAATGAGCTTCCCTTTCTTGCCAAATCTCATCACCACCTTCATAGGTGACACCTTCAGGAAGACCCAATCATCCACTTGGAACTCTAGTTCCTTTCTCCTTACATCTGCATAGGACTTCTGGCGACTCTGGGCTGTCTTAAGTCTATCCCTAATGAGTTGCACTTTCTCCATAGCATCATGGACTGAATCTGTCCCTCTCAAGGTTGCTTCACCTATTTCAAACCAACCAATAACAGATCTACATCTACTCCCTTAAAATGCCTCATAAGAGGCCATCTGAATGCTGGAATAGTAGCTATTATTGTAGGCGAACTCTATAAGAGGAAGGTGATCATCGCAACTACCCTTGAAGGCGATCACACAAGATCTCATGATGTTCTCTAAGGTCTGAATGGTACGCTCTGCCTGACCATCCGTCTGTGGATAAAATGTTGTGCTAAGGTTAACCTGAGTACCAAGACCTTTCTCAAATGACTTCCAGAAATGAGAGGTAAACTGAGGACCTCTATCTGATATGATAGACAAAGGAATCCCATGCAATTTGACTATCTCATTAATGTAAATCTTGGAGTAGTCCTTCGCCAAATCTGTAGTTTTGACCACCAAAAAGTGAGAAGACTTACTAACTCTGTCAACTATCACCCAAATGGAGTCATGCTGTCTATGAGTATGAGGTAAGCCTATGATGAAGTCCATGTTTATCACTTCCCACTTCCAAGTAGGAATGTCGATCTCTTGAGTCATACCCCTTGATCTCTGATGTTCTACCTTCACTTGCTGACAATTGGGGCACTTGGCCACAAAGTCTGCTATATCCCTCTTCATGCCATTCCACCAAAAGACTTCCCGCATATCACGATACATCTTAGTGGCGCCTGGATGAATATAATACCTGGAGTTATGGTCTTCTGCAAAAATCTACTGTCTCAACTCGCGCATATTGGAGCACATTATCGACCCTGATAGCGAAACATACCATCTCCCCCTTGGGAGAATACCTCTACCATTTGTTGATAGACTGCACCCTTAAGTTCGATCAATATCGGATCACTGTCTTGCTTTTCCTTAACCTCCACTACTAATGAAGATTCTGATCCATTTTGAACTGTCACACCACCCTCTGATATGCTCATAAGACGAACTCCAAAATGAGCAAGCCTGTGAACATCCTTTGCTAGCTCTTTTCTTTCTTCCTCAACATGTGCTACACTACCCATATATAGTCTGCTAAGGGAATTTGCTACTACATTTGCCTTACCCAGATGGTAATGCACACTCATGTCATAATCCTTGAGGAACTCAAGCCATCTTCTCTAGCAAAGAATCAACTTTTTCTGGGTGAACACATATTGGAGGCTCATATGGTCTGTGAACACATCTACATGAACACCATACAAGTAGTGTCTCCAAATCTTGAGTGCAAACACCACTGCTGCAAGCTCGAGGTCATAAGTTGGATAATTCTTCTCATGCACCTTAAGCTGTCTAGAAGCATAGGCTATAACCTTACCTTGCTGTATTAACACACAACCTAGGCCGACTTTGGATGCATCACAATAAATCACATAGCTATCTGAACCCTCTAGTAGAGTCAAAACAGGAGCTGTAGTTAACCTAGTTTTCAATTATGTGAATCTTTTCTCACAATCATCTAACCACCAAAACTTGACCATCTTCTGAGTCAACCTAGTCAATGGTGAGGCTATGGATGGAAATCCTTCCATGAAACTTTTGTAATAACCCGCTAAACCCAAAAAACTTCTGATATCTACAGGAGAGGTAGGTCTGGGCCATTGTTTCACTGCTTCTATTTTCTGGGAATCCACCTGGATCCCTTCACTGAATATTATATGCCTAAGGAAAGCAACTGATTGTAACCAAAACTCGCACTTGTTAGATTTAGCGAATAACTAGCGATCTTTGAGAGTTTACAGAACAACTCTCAAATGACTCGCATGTTCTTCCTCATTCCTAGAGTAAATGAGGATATCATTAATAAAGATGATAACGAACAAATCCAAATACTGCTTGAACACTCTGTTCATCAAATCCATGAAAGTTGCAGGAGCATTGGTTAGTCCAAATGACATAATTAGAAATTCATAATGACCATACCGATTTTTGAAGGCTGTCTTCGGAATGTCGCTATCTCTGACCTTGAGCTGATGATAACCCAATTTAAGGTCTATCTTTGAGAAATGACTAGAACCTTGAAGTTGGTCAAACAAGTCAACAATCCTGGGGATGGGATACTTATTCTTTATTGTGACCTTGTTCAATTGCCTATAGTCAATGCACATTCTGAGAGAACCATATTTTTTCTTCATGAACAACACCGGGGCACCCAATGGCGAAATACTAGGTCTGATGAAGCCCTTATCTTGAAGGTCTTTCAACTGCTCTTTCAATTCCTTAAGCTTAGATGGAGCCATCATATAAGGTGGAATAAAGATTGGCTGGGTATCTGGAAGGAGATCAATTCCAAATTCGATTTCCCTTTCGGGGGGGACTCTGGGAATATCTTCTGGAAACATTTCTGGAAACATTTCTGGAAACATTTCTAGAAACTCATTAACCACTGGAACTGACTCAAGAGTTGGGGTTTCGAAGCTTAAATCCTTAACCAGAACCAGATGATAAAGATAACCTTAGACATCATCTTTCTGTCCTTAAGGTAAGAAATGAATTGATCCGTAGGTGCTAAGCTACTACCCTTTCATTCGAAGATTGGTTCATTTGGAAACTGAAAACGAACAATCCTAGTTCTACAATCGATTGAGGCATAACAGGAATGTAACCAATCCATGCCTAGAGTGACATCAAAGTCTACCATTTCTAACTCTACAAGATCTGCTGAGGTGACTTTTTGAGAGACTGTGACAGGGCAATTTCTGTAAACCCATCTAGCTATAATTGGGTCACCGACTGGAGTAGAGAATGAGAAGGGTTCTGAAAGAGTTTCTGGAGTTATAATGAATTTGACCGCTATATAAGGAGTTACAAAAGAAAGAGTAGCCCCTGGATCTAACAAAGCATAAACATCAAGATCAAATACTCATAACGTACCAGTGACTACATCAGGAGAATCTTCCTGATCTTGGCGAGCCTGGAGAGCATACAACCTGTTTTGGCGTTGTTCGCCACCTGTACCAGAAGAGTTACCCCGCTGAGTTGGGCGACCTGTTGGTGCTGTTGATGTTGTAGACTGGTCTCGATTATCATTGCCTCCTTGACCCTGTTTAGAGGGACAATCCCTTAACCTGTGACCTGACTGACCACACCCAAAGCATTCTTTCTTTCCTGAAAGGCACTCGCTCGGATGGTTCTTAACACACATAGGACAAGTTAAGTAGGTTTTGGTGCCTGAAACACTACCTTGAGTCTTAGAGCCTGATGCCCTACCCTTCTTATCATTACGGAACCTGGAGGATGGGACACTAGGTGATGAAGGTGCTGGAGTTGAAGACTTCTGCTGAAATTACGAGCGATTTCCACCACCCGATTTCTGTTGAGAATAGTCATAGTTCCCAGTTCTAACCTGCTTGTTCTCCTTGGCCTATCCCTTAAGTTTATCACCCTCAACCTGTTGAGAGTGAGTCATAAGCTTAGAGATGTTCATATCTCCCAGTAACATAGCATTTCTACATTCTGTTTTCACCAAGTCTGACACTCCATAAAGAAACTTGTTTATTTGGGCCCTGGAATCAGCAACCATGTGAGGAGCATACATGGAGAGTTGGGTGAACTTGAGTCCATACTCTTGAATAGTCATGCTACCTTGCCTTAAGTTCATAAATTCTTGAGCCTTTGCCTCCCTTAGCTCTCTTGGGAAAAACATGTCCAGAAAGGTCTGACTAAAGCAATCCCAAGTGATAGGAGTTGCATTTGTACCCCTGTTCTCCTTCCACTGAGTATACTAGATATGAGCTACGTCCTTAAGTTGGTAAGATGCTAACTCAACCCGATCATTCCCAGTTACCTGCATCACTTCACAGATCTTCTTGACCTCATCAATGAAATTTTGGGGATCCTCACAAATCTACAATCCTAAGAACTGTGGTGGATTCATCCTAACAAAATCTCACATTCTGGCTGCAGTTGACCCAACATTAGCATTTGTCAGAACTGGAACCCGCTAATTGTTCTGGTTGGCCACACTCCGAGCCAACATCTGAATGGCGTTACGGAACTCTGCATTCAAAACTTTTTGATCTGGGACTGGAAGAGTTGCATTTGCGTTCCTGGCATTCGCATCCCTAGAGTTAGCTGTATGAGGAGGCATGATCTGAAATGTAGAACGTTGAGTTAGAACAGAGTTAGATCATACCTTACGCACGATAAGAGTAATAAGAAAATGAATATTTTACCTAAAACACTTTGTAGCCTCCGTCTCATTAGATATGGTTAGCACTACACACCCATGATAAGGACTCTACCTAGTGTTGCTTTTCAGACATCCTAGGACACGTAAACCTAGTGCTGTGATACCAAGTTTGTCACGCCCTGAGCTACCCTCGAGACGCGGACACGAGACCTAGGATCACAAGTGACCCCAAGCTAACCCTACTGGCATGACATAAGCATACTAGGGATAATAATTGATACGGAAGCTAAATAATAATGAAAGTCTGAAATGATGGGGAATATCCTTATACTAAAACTGAATATATCAAATCGGAGTGTTTAATACAAGACAAATATCAAACTCAAATACTAAGCTGAATCTAACTATGTCTGAAATAGCCTCTAAACTGACTAGAAATGTTGGGACATACCCTAACTAGATCTAGCAAAACTGAAACTAAAGACTAAAAGTGATAAGATAATCATGTCATTAGTCCTCAAAGAATGAGGACTCACCACTGATGCTACTGAGCTGAAGAACGGGAACCAATCTATGCGTGATCTGACTGAAGAGGACCTGAACCTACATCACGAGAAGATGTAGTGCAGAGTATGCATTAGTACTTGAAAGGTACTGAGCATGTAGGATAGATTATAGCTGAAATAAACATATAACTGAACAAGCAATAAAGCAAGAGTCTGAACATGATATAGATACTGAATACTGAGCTAACTAAATACAATGACCAATTCATGACATGCTGAGACTGAATACTGACTACATTGAAATGTGGTCAGTGCAATGGAGTCTGATTGGACTATAGGAGCTACTAATAACTGATAATAATATCACATATGCTAAATGTGGAGTCCGATGTATACGCCCCATCGAGAGGACCCAATATACCCTGCCAGAGGTGTAAAGGCATGCTAGGGTGATCACTAAAATGAGACCCACAGAGGGGACATACAACCTACGTGGCTCATAGTTCTGGGACTATAAGGGTGACTGACCCTAGTCCAACTCGGTATTATGCTACTCCCAATAGATTAAATGATTAACACATTATGACTGAAATATATGTAATGTACTAGATAGCTCAAAACTGACATGCAAACTGA
>JAJOOH010024316.1:0-14927 GCA_029582605.1 Solanum gracilifrons | reverse complement strand
CGAATATATAGAGAGAAACTGAGGAAAAAAGTCAGAAAAGTAATTCTTCATGTGGGTTATTGTATATGTAGAAAGACACGTGTACAATTAATGAGGCACCATTAATTTTATAGTATAATTTGAAATGCTTTGTGTACAACTTGGTAGTGCCGTGTTCGTCCTCTAAAGTCTCACTTCTAATAAGGAGTAAAATGAGTAATAATAATAATTCTAATAAGGAGTAATGAGTAATAATAATAATTGCAATGTTAGTCCTTGTAAGTAATGAGTAATAATAATAATTTTAATGTTAGTCCTTGTAATTGTCATTTATAAAAGTTAATGTACAATTCTTTTTGCACGTTGTACAACTAATTTAATGCAGTCAAAAGTTAATGTACAAAATTCTACCCACGTTGTACAACTAATTTAATGCAGTGTTAATCCTTCTAAGTCTCTTTTCTAAATAAGAGTAATGTATGTGAAACATTTGCTTCTCTGTGCTTACTCACTTATTTTTATATATATATATATATATCAATATGTAGACCCATATAAATACAAAACACCTCAATCTTCTTACGCCCTAACATTATAATAATAATATTAATTCATGCCTAACAATTATATATATATATATAGACCCATATAAATACAAAACACCTCAATCTTCTTACGCCCTAACATTATAATAATAATATTAATTCATGCCTAACAATTACACCTCCAACCCAAATTCCAATTTTAACATATCATTACTCAATGGTCAACAATGTTTGTCCAAAATCTGCCGTCAACTTTCACGTGGAAGCAATTATTATACATATGTCCTTCAATTTCATTTTATAATATAATAATATATAAATATATATTCCTATCAACAATCAATATATACAATACAACATTAGAGCTTGTCGAATTCTAATCCTAATTAATTTTTTTAATTTTTGTTCTCACTGTGATGATTAGGCGGTAGTGATTATCTCTCCTTTAGTTTCTTATATTAAGTCATGTGGGTTGTTACTCATAAGTTTACTTGTTTTTGTTGCATGTGAAATCTACCCATGTCCTCACGGACTCCATCTCCTTCTCGCATTTCCTATGGGGCCTTGGAGGCCCAATACCCTTTTGTTGAGGCGATCGACTTTCAAAATTGAAGAACATATCCTTGACGTGGGCATACAGGTGTTTGGAGTTAATACAGGATTGTATACACTAGTATACGTCTAGTGTATACGAAAATGCAAAAATGGGCCTCAAGGCCCCAAATTCAGAGTTGTATTTTGTTATTTTTGGGCCTAAACCCTTGTTATTTTACTTATTATTATTTTGTTAGACTTTAGGATAGGTGGCAAGAATTGGGCCAAAGGCCTAAAATGAAATTAGGCCCAAGTGCTAGCCCAGGCGGACAGAAAACCAGACTTGGGCCCAAATTTCCTTCTTTACTTTATTATTTCATAATTGTTTATCTGTCAATATTTGCTACTAAATCTTAAGGTTTTAAAATTCAAATCCCCAAAAGATACCCGTTTTGATTTTATAACTTGACTAAATCAATCACCTTTAATAAGACTTAAAGAATAAATTTTGCAAATTATCTCACTTAGATGGTATTTAAGTACTTCTCCTTTTCCCTTTTTAAAAATGGTCTTAACTAAAAATAGTTCAATTTTACAATTCAAGTTAAGTTAAATTACTTTAGCCAAATAATTAATTGCCGGGTAACTGTGTATTAGCGGGCATTTCGGGTGCTTTCAAACCCTTTCCGAAATGCTAATTTGAACCTCGAACCCCTTTAAAATTTTCATTAGATTTCTGTTTTAATCTTTTGAAAAAATAGTTTTCTTGATTTTTCTTAAAAACTAAGTGGTGACTCTTAAAACCAATCTAATAACATTTTCCTAATAAAACAAGGGAGAAGGCACAAGCACCCCTACACTATGACCGAAATCTCAGAGACACACCTTAACTAAACTAAGGTCATATTACACCCTGAACTCATTTTATATATAATATTGTACACCTTTTAGCTTATGTGGCACACTCCGTGACTCCATGCAGTTGATGCGCGTAGGAGATATTTGGATGTCACGTAAGCCAAAAAGGTGTACAAAATTACAAAAAAAAATTAGTTCGGGGGTAATAGAACCTTAGTTTAGTTGAGGCAAAAGGGTCTAGTGGACCCTTATACTTGTATCAGTTTGTATTTTAAATTATTCTACTTAACTATTTGTTATCTGAACCCTTAAACTTAATTAAAATGAGATTTTTAAACCCTTTGACTGGTTACCAGGCTTATGTGGCATTTGTTTTGCTGAGTAAGATCTGGTGCGGTTGTCACACATATAAAAGCAAGTGGAAGCAATGAATTTGCTTTAAAAATATTAAATAATAAAAAGAAAAAGATAACGTCCCAAACTCCACCCTTTTCTTGAAGGCAAAGAATTAGATACAAATTTTTAGAGGATTTGCATATAACATCAGCTTGCCAAGATCAAATTTAGGGGTCTTGATTCTTGAGGATTTTACCTTTCGAATATAATCATTTTTTAGGGGAAAGGTGTTGAAGTTGTTTTCTTAATTTTCCTGCAAATTGATTCATGGATGAATTTTACAACTATCTTACTGTGGATCTAACAATGATTGCCATATCTTGCTTGGTTTCCCTTCAAGTCACAAAAACTTGCTTGATTTCTCATGATCGCAATCATCTTTCTGCAGATCTGACCATGCGTTGAGATTTGTTTTTGACTATGCATACTTTTCTTTTTCTTTTTTCTTTTACGAAGACCCCAAAAATGGCCCAATCTATTTTCGCAAAGTTGTTCTATTTCTGTTTAATTTCTTCAAATAAAGTGATGTCTCTTTTTGGCATGAAAAAAAAGTGAAGAAGAAAAGAACAGGGGATATGAAAATGGTGTTGACAGTGATTGTGGGTTAGGGGAGGTGGAGGAATGGTGAGAGAAACAATAACTTTATTTTATTTGGTAAAATAGAAAAATTAATTGATTTTGTCTTTTGTTTAATATTTTTTATTAATAATTAAAAAATAGTTATGAAGATAATTATGACATGTCATTAATATATGACATGGATATGACCTGTCATTTATGTAAGGGAGAGTGAGCTACACACATATCTGGAGGGATTTAAAAGTCTCATTTTAATTGAGTTTAAGAGTTCAGATGATAAAAGGGTAAGTAAAAGGATTCACAATACAAACTGATACAAGTATAAGGGTCCATCAGACCCTTTTGCCTTTAGTTGATATGTGTCTCTGGAATTTGGGTCATAGTCTAGGGAGGTACTTCTACCTTTTCCCTAATTAATTCGTATTTAAGGCTGATTTTTGCAAAGGCATAATACATAAATTGGACCCATAACTTGGTTTCAAATTATAACTTTGACCTTTAACTTTGTCACTGCACAAGTAGGTACTTTAACTATCCAAAACTTAAACAAAAAAACACTCGAATCCTACTTGGCAAAATGCGTGAAATACACCCAAATTAAGCGCATCAGAGGTAAATTAAAGGGCCCCAACAGTAAAAAAAAACATTGAAAAGACTATTAAATCCTTAATCAATCCTTATATATATATTTTTTTTTTAATTTTCTTAATTAAATTTCACTTTATTCTCTTTCTAATTTTTTCAACATTTTCCCCTCTTTTTTTTTTGCATTATCTGTTGTTCATTGCAAAATGCACAAATTGCAAGTGACATTTAATTATGTTTTGTTATTGTGAAAAAAAAGTTATTATGAAGTTTTTTTATTTTTCCCTATATCTATTGTAAGCAAGATGGGGTAAGTATACACTTGTAAAAATCGAACGCACTCTAAGTCCGAAGACTCTCAATCAACCACTCTGATCCACACTTAAGGACTCCTTACATTTTGATTAGCTATCAGATTGCTACTCAAGCTTGACAAAGATCTTGGAAAAGTTCATTTAGACATTTTATCAAACAGTTTAAGTGCACCATTTTACTTAACAATTTTTAGCACTTTATGTTTATCTATTAGCCTCCGAAAATTCGTAATGACAATCATAATATACAAAGTATCCTTTTTTCTCACTAAGTATTTGACAACTTAAAGCACAAAGACACTTCAAACTAAAGCAAAGAAGAAAAAGTTAATTGATTTTCATGTCTTCCTATATCTATGGGCTGCACTGAAATAATTTTGCAACAAAAACGTTAGTTTCCTCTAGTGATTCCCATATTAGCTTGAACATCTGGTTAACGGTATGCAATTCTTATTTGTGAAGTGTTGAACCTTGATACCTTGACTAAATTAAGGAAGAAGAATAGGTAATCGTTCAAGTATATAAAATTTCTGCACATATCTTGAACAAATTTTTCTTTGATTTGAATACAAGGGGCATGGATTTTAGAAATTTAGATTAGGGTTTTTTTAAAAGAAAGAGGAGAAGAGCCTAGTAAATTTTTCCCCCAAAAATGAACTTGTTTTCACTTTAACCTTATTCTATATTATAATTTATTTTTATTATTTTTAAAATCTAGGTGTATTTATTTTAGTTAGTTAGCAGCAATTGAGTGGTTCACTTATCCACGTCAGAGCATTTGTATATCACGTGTTTTGTCTGAAATATTTGAGTATTTTTTTGATTAAATTTTGGATAGTTAAAGTATTTCTTTGTGCACTATCAAAATTAAAGGTCAAAATTAGAATTTGAAGTCAGGTTAAATGTAATATTTATGTATTATGCTTTTGCAAATGTCACAAGTTTTAGGTAACCTTTTTTAGATTTTGCCTCTATTTTTAAAGTTGGCCAAATGTAATTGTTGAGAAATTATAGTTTCGGATAGAGATAGTAAAATGGGTAAAATTTATAATTATTTACTCGATTCAATCCATTTTAGATGAGTTGGTTATCTAATTGGTTTGGTGAGGATAAAATGTATGTAGATCTTATCGTTATCTCAGAGATAGAAAAGTTATTTTTGATTGACCCTTGATGACTAAAGAATATAATTCGAAAAAGAATTAATGGAAATACAAGAAATAAACAGATAATAATAGGATAGTACTACAACAAAACAATTTGATAGTCAAAGTAAAAAAAAACATATAATAACAAATCGAAAAACAAGAAACTATTACAATAATACTATAACTACTAATATGGTGAGAGAACAAGAATATTAGATGATGCATTCCCACATAGTAATTTTGTACTATAATCTATATATTCATTCATAACTTCCTAGCTACGGTTATGTTCTCGATAAGCTAGTTGAAACTGTGTTTCTTAAAAATGAGAAAAATGATTATTTTCTAGTGAAACTAAAAAACAAATTTCACAAATGACATTCTACATTAACTATATCCTCTCTACCCTTCAACACAACTCATTTTTACGTTATCTCCATATATAGTCCATTCTCACCACTCCAAACCTACTCCATCTTCACTTTTTATAATCTTCATCTAAATTATATATAAATATTTTCAAAATTTTATGTTTTTACACATGAATTAAATACATATAAATAACTAAATAAAAAACTCACTTAAAGCTACAAATGATTTCATGTCCATATTAATTTTTCGTTATTCTAGAAAGTAGAACAAATCGAGGGGAAGCTTCTAGTGGTGGACTCTACAATTACTTCGTGGCTAAATTATTGCCACACTTATTAAGTACAAAAGTCCTTTTCCATCCACGATTAAGGTGTAGCAGATGGGGTTACTCTGTTCTAATTAAAGATTTTGAGTTCGAGTTCTAAATATGAAAGAATCTTTTGTAGAAAATATCTTTTTCTCAAATAAAATTCTTATATCACACGAATTTAAAATAATCAAACTCAAACTCCAACGAAGATACAAATAATTAAACTCTCAATTACTTGCCCCTACCAAAACAAAAAAAAAGTTAGACTTTAACTTTTGTCATTTAATTGTAGGAGAGAAAAGTTTAGTCAATTAAGATTTCTCTAGTTATGTCTAGAAATCACAAGAAAATAAGACATCGTTTTCCACCGCCTTAATTTGAAGTTTAAATGCACCTTATAATATTTTTTTAATAAAATAATGTTATTTAACATGAGACAAAGTTTCACAAGTTTAAAATATTTTTAAATTTTGTGATCTTAAATTAAAAATATACTATTAAATATATTAATATATCTTTTAATTTTATAGTCGCAAACATATTATATGAAAAATTGATCATTTAATCTTGTGGCCTTAAACATGTCATGTGGAACATTGAAATTAAATAATTACCTACTAAAGATAGTATGTATTTTTATTTTTTTTGGTAATGGACTATAAAAAAAATTAGGACAAATAGATTGAAACACAAAAATAATTACAAAACCCTATATAAACAAGTGTCTTAAACCCTTTTTGTTTATAAACAAGTGTCTTAAACTTTGCCTTTTCCTCCAAGTTACTATCCAAACTTCTTGCAATTCTTCAATTAATTTCACTTTAATTTAAATTAGTTCAAATAACAAAGATGATTACACGTGGCGCATCAAGGTTGGCGCGATCTATGATGTCTCACATTGGTCCCCGTTACTATTCAATTATACGTCCGGTGGCCGGAAATGAAGCCGGAAACGGAGTTGTTACCGGTGCATCGTTCAATTTCTTGCATGGAAATTCTATCAATGGTTTCGAAAAGACGATGGTGACATATGTTAGGTACTTTTCAACTATGAATTCGCATAACACAAGTACAATGAGTTTGAGCGACAAGGAGAAAAATGAAGAACAAAATAGTCAAAGAAAAGTTGATCAGAGCGGTGGCACTGAAGTCAACGCCACCGCTCTTAGTAGTGGTGGAAATAATAATAATAAAGGTATTGTTAGCTATTGGGGTATTCAACCCCCTAAGGTTACAAAAGAAGATGGTACACCATGGAAGTGGAATTGCTTTATGGTACGTAAGTTTTATTTTTATCGGATTAAATTTCTTAGAATTATAAGTACTATACCCTTAAGTCCTTGTATATATGTCATATGTGAACATTTGACCTATGTATATTTGATTTTAATGTTATTTAATTATGTACAAATTTGACACATTTAATACATAGATTTTTAAATTATTTTTTTTTTTGATGGATTTTGAATATAGCCATGGGAGACATACAAGGCAGATTTATCGATTGATATGAAAAAACACCATGAGCCTATTACATTGTTGGATAAAGTGGCTTATTGGACTGTCAAGGCCCTTAGGGTACCCACGGACTTATTTTTTCAGGTAAATTTTGTTGTATTTTATTTTTTTATTTTACTATCTAATAAGAGCGAACGATCCTAAGTAGATACGAGGTTGTTAACGTACTTTCTTAGGATATTCATTCATATTTGACATGAAAATTCAATAATAATAAAATATATCCAGTGTAAGAGGTTGTCATTGACAAATTTTAAACGATCATAACTTTATGCTAGTTTGTTTAATTTATGTGATTTTGCATATTTTTGAAGATCTATGTGGATCGCCGATCATTTATCACTTACAAGTTACAATTTACATCCCCCACAAAAAAAATTTAGTATGGATTTTAATCTTTCGATTTATAAATTTTAATGAACATTTATCAATATATATCAATATTAAATAGTTTCACGTAACTTATGTCGATGTTAATTTTAGTAATTTAGTAAGAACAAGAAAAAAAAAAAAAAAAAAACAACCAAATAATCTTGTTAATCTCTTAATGGGTTTTGGGACGGGTCGGACACTAGTTTTTCATCCCTAGCCCGGCCCACTAAACTTTTATCTAGTCCAACCCCCAACCTATTAGTAGAGCTGCACTTCAATGGGTTGGGTCGGCCCGGCCCTATTGACACCCAAAGTCAATAGTACGGGTTTGAATGATTATTTTATAAAAAATTATATCATATCAATTTTTTTGAATACTTAATCTTATATAAGCAAATTTCAGTCAATTTATAATTATAATGTGCTACAGAGGAGGTATGGTTGTCGTGCAATGATGTTGGAAACCGTGGCGGCTGTCCCCGGCATGGTAGGAGGAATGTTATTACACTGTAAATCTTTAAGGAGATTCGAGCACAGTGGTGGTTGGATCAAAGCACTATTAGAAGAAGCAGAAAATGAAAGAATGCACTTAATGACATTCATGGAAGTATCAAAACCAAAATGGTATGAACGTGCACTTGTCTTAATAATACAAGGCATATTCTTCAATGTTTATTTTATGACTTATATTTTGTCACCAACATTGGCACATCGAATTGTTGGT
Source organism: Solanum gracilifrons (assembly GCA_029582605.1). Classification (NCBI taxonomy): domain Eukaryota; kingdom Viridiplantae; phylum Streptophyta; class Magnoliopsida; order Solanales; family Solanaceae; genus Solanum; species Solanum gracilifrons. The sequence goes on along the minus strand of JAJOOH010024316.1, from coordinate 6,693 downwards.
TACTTAGAAGAAGAAGCTATTCATTCGTACACTCAATTTCTTAAAGAATTAGATGAGGGAAATATTGAAAATGTAGCTGCACCGGCTATTGCTATTGATTATTGGCGTTTGACGCAAGATGCGACTCTTAAAGATGTTGTCATGGTAGTTAGGGCGGATGAGGCACATCATCGCGATGTCAACCACTTTGCATCGGTAAGGACTAAGCATGGTAAAAAATTTCAGTCTTTGAGTACTATCTGATTCTTGAAAAGATAGGTAGATGTATTACGAGGATGCCTTGATTCAACTTGAACTTTTAAAAACAAGTCAAATCAATAAATAGGTCAATAATTCAACACACAAAATTTTTACTAAGATAAAAATAAATTGAGTCAATTAGTAACAAGTCATAGCGTAATTGCTCTACATGATTCAACCCCTCTCCCTTTTTGCTTTTCTTTTCGAAAAAGGGATGTAAAGCTCAACATTTTTTTTTTGTATTTACATATTTTTCGATTTCATATGTTTGGGTTTCAATTGCAATTGACCTATTTATAGTTACAGTACTTCAACCCGTTTTTACCATCTATATTTCAATGAGTTTTTTGAGGCTCAACTCGTTGGATCAAATCAATAGAGTCCACAATTTCATCCGTTTAAACTTGGATAGAATTACTAGAGAATGAATTGATTTTTTATAACCTTCAATAAATAACTATCCACAATAAGTGGACCTCGTTACCTAAAAAATAAGACATACAGTATTTGTATCATAGAAAATTCTAATATTAGTATAATTCTTGCATAAATTAAATATTGTTTAGGGATGAATTAAAGTTAATTCTTGTGGGAATTGATGGCAGGATATTTATTACCATGGACAAGAACTGAAGGACTGTCCAGCTCCACTTGGGTATCACTGAGACAACAATTTGGTACTAATATTATACTCTAAAATAAAACTTAGTAAAGTTTTTTGTCTAGCATTATTAATAATTATTATTCAGTGTAGTTATTGAAACATTAATAAAATAATGACGTTATTATAATAATAAGAGAGGATCAATGATTGGGAATAGCTTCTTTCGTCAAAATATTGATATCTTTTTTTTTTTGCTTAATCTACTACAAATATGTTCGTTTTATCAATAATGTATAATCTCATTCATTATTTTATTTTTTTAGATGATATTTTCTTCTAAACCTGCGTGCAATGATTTTGCTTGGAGTTTTATGTCGAGTGTAATATCAAAAGATCTATAATCTAATACTTCAACTAATCTCTTCTTCTATCATAATACTATCAATAAATCAGATTTTGAGGAATATATATATATATATATGCCTTACGAAATTATATATGTATTCCTTTCGTAATTATATAGTTTGATATATATTTTAAACAATTGGATGACATTGTGTTAATTTAGTCCAAAGGTATTTTTGGAAAAAGAGTTGCACATATTTATTTCATGAAAAAAGAAACATATATTCAACAACTTAGGCTACCTATTCGTAAAATAAGCTTTAGTAAAGTTTCAACAAAAAAATGTGGTTATCAAAATCATCAATCATATTAGGATCAACCACACACTAAACATTGTTTGCAAAATCCATAATTCCTAATTTCAAGAAATTTGCGATCAACAAAATAAACTCACACTTAACATCTACGCCACATGTAAATCAACAAATAACTTTAACCTCACCTAACTTTTCGGACAAAATCAAACTCAAATATAATTGATTTAATCACATAAAAATATAATCTTTAACAAAAAGTTTAGTATAAAGCCCTAAACAATATATTTAAAGGTAAAAATTGAGATTAAACAATAGTTTAGGCTTTATACTTTGTCATTGTATAAAATTGAGATTAAATTCGAATTTTCAAGTTCTTGATCAGCTAACTTCTGCCTCTGATTGGAGAAAGGAAAATGATTTACTGCTTTTCATTTCTTTTGTTTAATAGAGCAAAGAAGATGCGATTAGTGATAGAAATCAAAGAGAGTGGTTACGTGTCTATTCAAAAACAAAATATAGACACGTAACATCAATGACTAAATTGTCCTTATCTTTAAATTTAATGACAAATAGGTCACATATTGTGACTATATCTTCTATCTTATAGAAATATAATAGTATTTTATTTATACATATGCAAAAAATTGGTATCGCTTTTTTTTCAAAAAATTGGTATCGCTTTTTTTTCATACTTGTTATTTACCTTGTAATATTTTTATGAGCCACCTATCCTTCAACTTCCTAACAAATATATGGTAGTAATATTTATTTATAATAGAAAAAAGATAAATTTAAACTAAGAAGATGTCAGTCATGTGTTTGTAATTAATTATCTTAGATCTTGTTATGAAAAAAATAATTTACTAATTTAAAATTATAAATAATTTAATTTAAAAAATTTAAAATATTTCTATAAAATTTGAGAAACTGAATTAAATTTTTTAAAAGTGATTGGAACTTTCATGAAGAATATAGGAGTTAGATGTCCACCTGAGGTTTCATGTCTTGTTTTCCTTTTGTATATAATAATAATAATAATAATAATAATAATAATAATAATAATAATAATAATAATAATAATAATAATAATAATAATAAAATAATAAAATAATAAAAAAATTATTATTATAATAATAATAAATAAAAGAAAAAATAAGTTTATAAATATTAATAGCAACATTTTGATCGAGGTGGTAGTTTTCTAGTGGTTAAATTAGGAATTACACGGAGGGCAAAAAAATAAATGTAATTTGAAAAATTATTAATAGAAAACATTGAAAACTTGAAAATAAGACTTAAATACATTTCTTTTATGTGATTCTACAAAATAGTTAATTTTTGCATTAGTCAAAAGGATTTGGGAAATTGTATTTGAAACTTCTTAGTAGGTCTACAAAAGGAGAAAAATACCTTTTATTTTATTAAATTTATAATTATTATATATCTTTTTTTTTTATAATTATCTTTTAAATGACAGGATAATATTGAATTTCTTTTTGAGTGAAGCTAACTCATCGATCCTTATTTGGACCAAGGCTAACTCAATATTTCATTACTTTTTGTTCCTTCATATGCAACATCTATTTACTTCTCTAAGTACTTTCACCTCCAACTTAACTAACATCTTTAATTAAATGCATGATAGATTTAATTTCAAATTTTATAAAGAGATAACTAACTTAATCCCTTCGATTAAATGCGATATCATAGTGAAGTTTTACATGGTCATAACTACAACTCTACAAGTATTCATACATATATAAAATATATTAATAGGCTATACAATATAATAGATTATCTATTACGATAAATTAAAATAAGTAAATCATATAAAAATTCTCTATATTGTATTAAATCTAGTGACTTTAATTTTTAGTCACTAAAACAATTGTATAAGAAGAAAATCACAACTACCACCACAAGCCCCCAAGCATTTTCTTCTGTCTTGAAAGACATAACTTGACAAACTAAAATGATCAAAACAAGAAGCAACCATCCCAATCCTCCGAACTCATCTTCATATCCATGAACACGACTCTGCTGATAACGATTCTCATGGAAAGAAGGTAAATAGAAACTCACAAAATATATTATAATGACCAATACAAGAGGGACAATAAGGATTTTTGAAAATGTATAAGATAATAGTATGAAAGAAAGAGGTAGTATGATTGATTGAGTTGTATTGTAAACTAAAAAGATAACTAAAAGAGGGATTAAAATGAAAAAAGTGAAATTTAAATCTTCTATTAATGAAATAGTATTTATTATAAGACTATGACCATAAAGAACGAACACTAAAGTGAGTACAAGGAGAAGAGGGATCAATGGAGAAGGCCCTTTGGCCATATATACAAATTAAAAAGAAAAAAAAAAAAGAACAGATTCAGAGTTTAAGTTATATACACATATAAATAGTATTCAAAAACATTCATGAGGTAGTAGTAAGGTCTATGTATATTCTACCTTCCTCAAACCTCACTTGTGGGATCTCACTTAATATGTTATTGTTGTTGTCATGATGTCACTTGAAGCAACTTAAATCGTCCAAAAAAAAAGTGAAATTTATTATCTAAATCAAAATACTACAACTTACCTGCTAAAATTGGTAAAGTAACGAAATGATGTGAAAAATATTTAAATCAAGATCGATGGGTATTAGTTAAACTCTATCAATTTGGGGTTTGAGAAAGGTTATGATGAATAATGAGGTTAATTTTATTGTAGATCTATTTTTTGGATTTAATACTCAAATGGCTCAGAACAAAAGGGCATTAATGAATATTTAAATAAAAAATAGTGTTGGATAACTTTGCTTCTAATGAAAAAAATGATTTACCAAAAGAAAAATATTTGCTTTTAAGGGTTCTAATAATGAGTCATATCTTTCTTTTTCACATATATAGTATAGTAGTTTTCTTTAATCTTATTTATTTTACATTTTAAGTTTGTAATGATGATGAAATCTTTGCTTCAAGCCTCACTTCAGTTAATTACTTCATTCGTGTCATTTTAACTATCGTTTTAACATAAAAAAAATTATTTTAAAATAATTATTATTTTAAAAATTTAAAATAATAAAGAAAATAGAATAAATAACATACTATGACATATTAAGACCCGAAAAATGAATTACCTGTAACGACTGGCTTCCGTCGTTATAGAAAATCCATTGGGGGAAAATTTTGGACCGGAATTTTTTTTTGTAGTAACTTGGAATTTTCCAACCTAGTCCACATTTGGACGAAATCAGAGTCAGTGAGGTCTAGAGAAATCTGGTAACAATTGGGAGATCTAATTATGAATTCGATCATATGAATAGATAGTTAAGACGCTAAGGAACCCGTACGACTTTACGAAATTGAATTCGGGCGAGTCGAACTCTCGAAATCGACCTTAGCGTGAGGGGCTAGTTTCTGAGTGTCATGAGATGAAGGTGTGTTGTGAAATGAGGGTTTGTAAATTCTTTATTTAGCTCTTTGTTCCGTGCAAGCCACTATGGCAGGATTTTGTGCCGCTAGGGCGGGGCCACTGTAGCGGGGTGAGTATCGTTGTGGCGAGACAGACGCGACTTAAGTCGGAAATAAACTCCAAAATTGTCTTATTCTGCACTTTTCGACTTTGAGAGCTAAGAGACGACCCCAAGTGTTTTCTTGACAGTTTTCCACCATTCTTGAGGCTAAAAGTAAGGTTTTCACTCCCCGAATTCGTTTTTCGATCCGTAGAACTTAGTTTCTTGGGTAATTATTATTGGGGAAGGGTTTTGGAACTGTTTGGATGGTGAGAAATAGTTTGGGTATAGGGATCATGAGTTTGATCTAGGGTTGATAGTATTGGCTTTAATCCGGGTAATTAGACATCGTTTATTGATTCCCGTGTTATTATGATTGTTTGTAGACCAAGAACAAGCGGAACGAATCCGAAAAGGGAAGAATCAAGTTTCTTAGGGGATTCAAGCTTTGTTTGAGGTAGGTGATGGTTGCAATTTCATGTTGTGTGATATATGTTTGTTCTTGCTTCATTATAATACATGCATGTATGCGCATGCTGCATTATTGATCACACTAATTGTAAATGATCGGATAGATGAATGATGAATGTCATGAATCATAACTTGATTTGTATGATTTGAGAATATACTTGTGATTGTGATTGTGGCTTGTTGAATGGATCTGGTGTTGCATTTCGACACACTAACTTGGATCGGTTGCCACGTTCTAGCATAAATATGAAATCGATTGCCACGTTTCGGCATAAACATTGAATCAGGTATCACGAACCGGTACACTAACTGTTTGGGTTTGGGTTCCATGAGAGGACCATTGACTTGACATAACTGTGTAATTGAGAATTATGAATTTGATCGTTATTCGTAAATGATATTGATATTGTATATGTTCGGTGTAGGCATGTTATTATTATGTTGTAATGGCTTATGTATATTGCACTTAGTGGGATAGCCGCATGATTCTACCAGTACACTGTGGTTGTATACTGATACTGCACTTGCTCTTTCTTTGTTGAGTACAGGGCATCTTTAAGCGGCTATTGACAGACCTCGTTTAGAATGTGAGTGATCGTTTCGAATTCAAGGGTGAGCCAGTTCTTCCGGGCTGCCATGAGTTCTCTTTCTGTTTATGTCCACATTTTCGGACTTATTAGACTAGTTCTTTAGATTTCTTATATTTAGTATGGCGTTGTACCCATTCTTATTTAGAGTTTATGAGAACTCCCTATTTCTTTTCCTTAGCATTTAAACCTACTTCCGTACCTTTAAATGCCTTAGTTTTTCGTAAGTTGCTTAGCTTGGGTTGTAGTAGTGGTTCTCCCACCGAAGGGTTAGTGTGGGTGTCAATCACGACGGTCTGGGTCATGACATTACCCCGCCCCCCCCCCTTCCCCCCAACACACCTCGCTCACTTTAATTAATTTACACGAAATATATATTACTCTAGCTATCCACTAAAGTGAAACCACGTTTTCTCAATTATTGAGTCTTTAATTTTATTCTACTGAGGCTAGGACATTTCTCAATTATTGAGTCTTTATTAATTGAATAAAATAGAAGTTCCAAGAAAAAAAGTCAATCAAACTTCGAGAACCCTCAAGAAGTCAAATGTTCAAAACTATTAGGGATTGAAACTAAAATATATAAAATAAAAAAGGAAGAAAAAATAAAATAATATA
>JAJOOH010024315.1:0-12601 GCA_029582605.1 Solanum gracilifrons | reverse complement strand
TATATATAATTCAAATAAAATTCTAAGTTTATCAAATATTATATTAATAAAATATTTTTAATTTTTTATATGACGATTGGTGGTGGTGATGACTAACGATGGTGATTGTGTGTATCGATTTGAGATGGTGTTGGTTAATGATGGTGGTTATGGGGCAGTATCTTATGGTATAGTAGTTGGTAGTGATTAAATGTGGTTGTTGGTGGTGGCGGCTGATAATTAATAGTAGAATGACATGATAGATAATGGCGGTGGTGAAATTATATATTTTAATAAGAACTACAATTTTATAATCTACTAAACATTTATAGTTTACTTTAATTAAATGCAAATACATCATCTTATTCATTTTATTTGTAAAGTTACTTTTTAACATCTTTTAAAATATATACATTTTTTATATATTGAAATTTATTTTATTTATTCTTTAATTCAATCTAATATATATTATTAATTTTAACACACTTATTTCTTTTCAAGTATATTAATTAGAGCCAAAATAAAGGTTAGAATAATTAATTATATTTTAAAATAATAAATTTTTATATTAAGTAGGCATTTTTGGTAAGCATAATGAATAGAAAAAATATTTAAGAATTAAATTAAAGTAATAATAAAATACAGTGATGAATAGATATCACAATAACTCATAAAAGAAAAGAAAGTGAAGTAAAAACAAAATGAGTTAATAGTAATAACGTAACAAAAGATATTTGTAGAACCATTTAGTTTTCTTGTTATCATTCTTGGTTGATCTTTGTTAGCATGAAATTACATTTTTACCCTCGATCATCATCAACTTTATATATAGAAAGATGTTTAAAAAATTGTTTATTTTTTCTTTCTTAATAGATTTTTGTTAGAATGAAATTATATTTGTACCCTTGATCGTCCTATCACTTCACTCTTCTATATATTAGAAGAAGAAAAAATAAAATAAAAAATAATATATATATATATATATATATATTTATTCAAAAGTTTGGAGGTATAATTAGTTTTTTCCATTGTTCAGAACATATCATATTTAATTTTAAACACATAATTAAAAAAAGTTGTAGCAATATTCTTAACTTGAATTGTTGAAAGTTGTAGCAATATTCAAAATATTAATTATTTCATTCAAATTGCGTTATTTCATTGACTCTTAGAAATAGTCAATTTTGTTGGCTTGTTGAACTGTACTAGGAAATATTTATAATTGTTGATGAGATCATATTGTTAATTATCAACCAATGAAATCCATTTATTTGAAGGTCAAGTTGTGCGCACACACACGTAAACAAAATAAACATTAAAATATATAAAGAAAGCAAGTGTACACAATTGTGGAGGATATTCAAATAAATTAGAAGTCATTGCCACGTTAGAATATAACATAGATAATTGTTAGAATACACTTCTTTTCTAGAAGCACCAACAACTTTTTCATTATCTTCCTTTTCGATTTTTATATAATGGGAGCGATCTCGTTAATAAATGGATCAGTCTTTTGTTTAATCAGAAATCTCAAGAAAGTTATTAACATAACGAAAACGAAAAAAAGAAAGGGCTTTTGGGAAGTGAAATTGCAACAACTGAGCCTGTCACTCTAATCTTACCTAACACGATTTTTCAACATTTGACCACTAGTTTAGTATAGCACACTAAAGCTGACTGAATTTTAATTAGCACAGAAATTTGTGATTGACTATCAAATAATTTTACTATTATTATTGAAATGTAGGTATTTCTTTTTATCCTTGTAGAGTCAAGTTTTTATTTAGTAAGTCTCTAGGATATGAGAAATATATGCACCTGAGAATTATTGTGGATAATTTTCTTCTAAATGACAAAACACAAAATGCATAGTAATAATTACTCACTCGTCATTTTTACTTGTCACTATTTGACTTGACACATTTATTATGAAAATAATTATTGATATATGTATTTTATCAAACTATCCCTATGAAATGATGTTTAGTATTGGGATTTGGAGAATAGGTATTTAATGATGAGGGTAAAATATGAGAAAAAATAATTGATATATCAAAAGTGACAAGTAAAAATGAAAATCTATTTTAGGAATAAGTGACAAATAAAATTGAGGAGAAAAATATTATATTTTATAGAGTTAATACCTCAAACTAATTTCCTAAATTATTCACATATATTAAAGGATGTTATTGTTATTCATGAACTTTAAGTATTTACTATCTAAAATCTCATATAGTATCAAGTGACATGGAGAGGTTTCACTCTCTTTGTATTGTGTAAAAATATAAATAGGCTATATATTTTTTTAATTTTTTTTTTCCATCTGGCATAGAGAGAATGATACATCTTATAGCAATAAGACCTGTCATTTTATTTCTTGTGAGTATATTGTCCTAATTTTTAAATAATGCTGATGAGTTGCACACGATGACTTTAAAAAGAGTGGTTAGGTATCTTAAAAGAACTCTAACATCAAATTTAGGAAAAGTTAGAATTTCAAACTCCATGATATTTTAATAGTGACTGAGTTGGATCTGATGATATAAAAAGTTCCTCCTGATAATGCTTCATTTTGGGATTAGGGTTTTTCATTTTGGGGTCGGGTCAAATTTATCTGTTTTTTTAGAAAGTTTATTTTTAAAATTATTATTCAAGTAGTTGCTATGGTTGTTCCTAGTTTTAGATATGTTGTTTGCATGTTCATAGCCACTTTATTCTGTCATTCAATGTGCATTTCATGTATTTAAATTTGAAATTAAAGGTCAATAAATCAGACTTTCCCAGTCAATTTTATTTCTTCTTTCTTTTGCAATTCCAACTTAAAGGCAAAGGTACACAAAACAAAATACATGAGATCTCAATGCTCAGTGAGACACCAATACTTCAAACATGAAAATAACAACTTTTATATCATCTCCACAATGATCTTTCCTGTGGCATGTCCATCAAGACTCTTGGCCCAAGCATCTTGAGCCTTGCTTAGAGGATACTTAGAGTCAAATATAGTCTTTAACTTCCCTTCTTTCACCAAATTAACAAGCAATTTCAGTTCCTTATCTTCTTTAGGAATAAAAATCAACGGCAACAATTGTTTTTTGGAGAATGTCAGTTTCTTCCATACATAAGTGCACATTGAAGTAGGCCCAGGAGTAAGATCAATTACCTTAGCTGTGTCATTCAAATTAGGCTCAAATGTTGACCAGGGAATGCCTATAGCACAATGAACCACTACATCATACTTTTTTCCTGATGGACTTTTAAGAGTTGCTCCTTGTGGCGTTTTATAGTCAAGAACCTCATCTGCTCCTAAACTCTTTACGAATTCAATGTTACGAGCTCCACATGTTCCTGTAACATGAGTATTACCCAACTTTGCTAATTGAACAGCATAATGTCCAACACCACCTGAGGCAGCAGTGATAAGAATGTTCATACGCGTTCCACTTCCGTCTAGCAGCTTGATTCCAGAAATATCAACAAGGGCTTTGTGTGCTGAAATAGCAGCAACTGGAAGGCCTGCACCTTCAGCAGCTGATACTTCTTCTGGCCTTTGAACAGTCAAGCTTTCCTTTGCAACTGCATACTCTGCCAATCCACCTCCAATCTGTTAATATATAGTATTAGAGTTTATATTATATATGCAATGAATTAGTTGACCTACAATTACGTATAACTAACAAATGAAATTAGACTTACAAATGGATTAAGAAGCGCCACAACTTTGTCACCAGCCTTAAATTTCACAACACTTGATCCAACCTCTACAACTTCTCCAGCTACATCAGTACCTACTCCTCACTCACAAAGATACATTATTAAAAATACAAAAACGATATATAAATGATGAGCAAGAAGTTATTATTTAACTGCACTTACAAGGTATAACGGGAAATTTGCGAGGAACAAAAGGACGAGCCACACCTTTCTGAAATTTCAAGTCTAATGGATTTAAACTTGTAGCCTCCAATTTTATCAAGACCTCATCCTTGTTCGGAGTAGGCACTAGAACTTCAACATGCTGCAACAAGTAATGACAAATCTAAAACTGAATTTTACATATTTATAGAATGGTACGGTGTTACTTATAAGATGAAATTTCATCCAAAACTGAATATGGATATATAGGAGAGTAAGTACCTTCAATCCATCAGCTCCTCTTCCATAAGAGTTGTACTGCACCGCGCGCATAATTAACTTCCCTTCCATACCTCCAATAACCTCTGTTGTTTTGATTAATTAATTGGTTTCATCCTCCTAGCTATTCATTCAACTGTATTTAAACTATATAATTAGATTGGGCAGGAATTTTCTATGTTAAAATAGTTGAAAAGTGGTGCTAAGTCAAAGTTGAAAATCAAAATATTCTATTGTTTTCTTGTTTGAATTGTGTGCCAAGGATTGAATCCATTTTCATGACGATCATACAAATCACAGAATTGTAAACAAAAGAAACATATATAGTATTAAATTGAAGAAAACAATTCATTATTTCATAAGGGGACGGTTTGAAACTTTCTAAATAATATTTTCTTCGTTTTAATTTGTTTGTCTGATTTTAATCTGACACCAAATTTATAAAAAAATAATTTAAAAAATTGAATCTTATCTCTTTAATTAATGATATATAGAATCAGTTAATTAATTCACAAAAGTCATTCAAGTTTAGTGGTGGTCGACTTCACAAAGTCACTCATTCTGCTCATTGCCTTAATATAAATCCATTGAAAATATGACATTTCTCTTATATAATAAGAGGGAGTTGAAGCAACTCAATCAAGCAACATGGCAACATGTTTGTCTGGCATTTGAAGGATAATTCAGCAATTTCACTTAAAGCAAAATTTGTTGTAATTGTAGTTGTGGTTGTCAGTTGCTTTTACTTTGCCTCTTTCATAGCTACTTGGCTATTTCATCTTTTAAGAGGTATTTCTATAAATAGTTGATTCATAATACTTGTCATTTAATAAAATTAATGCATAAATTGTCATATTGTTTCTTTTTTATCCTTGTGAGTTATTAGCCTTGGAAATATACATTTGACTAACTTAGAAAAGCTAAGTAAATGATTCATGTTCATTAGTTAAATTAATTAATCAAAATAAATTAATCCATATTTATTGATTGAAAACTTGAGTACCAAAAAAATTAAATAAGGGTAGAAGGGTAAAGTTACATCATTTTTTAATACAAGTACAAAGTAAAAATGTGACATATAAAAAGAAACGGGCGAATATCTTGGAAAGGAAAATTGGATTTGTCTTTGGTTATTCTTATTTCCTCTGCAGTTCGTTCTTTTCTTTTTTTTTCCAATTTAAAGAAATCATTTTCTTGGCTTCTTTATTTGTGCAGATGTGTTTTGTAATTTTTATTATTTTTTTGGTATTTATGAATCTGTTTTGTTTTTGTGAAAAGAGTAAATATTACATTGATATGGACGTATAACGTCAAGTGTGGATGATAATTCCAAACCCATTGGAAATTCCTGGCTGAGGATATTTTTGTAAATCTTTGTACTTTCTCTATTTTAATTAATTTATCTTAGTTTGTTAATTCTCTATATTTCAAAATTATCTAAAAATATTATAAATTATAAAAAATATTATAAATTATGATAATTAACAACTTAAATATTTAAATGATATATAAAAAAATTAATTGACGCTTAAAACTCTATCGATGCCACATAAATTGAAAAAAACAATAAGTAACATATATATTATTTGAAAATGACGTAAAAACACTACACATAACAATAATTAACAACTTGAAACATTTGAAAGACATATAAAACATTTGATTGACTCTTGAAATTTGATGTGTGGGTAAATTGGGACATACGAAGTAGTTTATATTAGTATTAAAAAATTATATGAAAAATACTACCTAAATCACAATAATTAACAACTTGAAACATTTAAAAATCATATAAGAATTTGAATGACTCTCCAAATTCTATTTGTGACACATAACTTCAGACAGAAAGAGTAAGGGAAAATTACACAAGACAAATATGTGATATGTATTTACGATAAACGATTATAGTTTTCAAAAACAACAATTTATAGCTATATGTAAGGTTTTATAGAAAATTTCTCTTCTGTAACATCCGACAATTTGAAATAGCTATGAAGAGGCTTAGAATTGGAATTAACTATTTTTTTGAAGGAATTCAAAAATCTGGAAATTTGGTTAAGTGTAGGAAATCAGTGAGTTTTGGCCAACTTTAATCAGTCATAACTTTTATCTCAGGATGAGTTACGTGTAGTTCCAGTTATGATTACAAAGTTCGTGGAATGATCTTTCCAACGCCACCGAGTTTGCTCGATTCCGAGTTCGTATGAGTGAGTTATGCCCTTTGGAAGTTGGGCAGTTGGCAGGGGAATCCGTCCGGAAATTTTAAGGGTATTTTGATCTTTTCCCTAACCAATTCTTTTGGTTATTTAAAAGGTCCAAGCTGATTTTTAGATCAGTTTTTCCTTTTTCTAAAAGAGTGAGAGTGAGGGTTAGGGCTTTGAAGAAGAGAAGAAGAAGAGAAGAAGAGAAGAAGGGGAAAAGAGGAGATCAAGCAAGTTTCCGTCGTGGATATCGTCAGGGGTGATCCCTACTAGGTATGTGAGTTCATAGTGTTGGGTTGATTCTTTCCCCCACACACCAAACTCGTTTTATTTTCGAGAAAAGATTGGTTATGTTGTTGAAGTTGTTGGGTTGTGTTGTTGATGTTGTTGATTGTGTTGTTGATATTGTTGATTGTGTTGTTGAAGTCCCTTGTTGATTTGGGACATGTTTCCAGTTGTGTTTTTGAGTTGAATCTATTGTATGTTGAGGGTTTTAATGATTCTAAGTGATTTGGGGAAGAAACCATTCGATTTTAGGTGAAATAAGGTGAGAAAACGAGAAAATAAACTTGCTGAAATTTCTGGGTTGGGGGCCTGGCGTGATGCGCCTGCCAGAGCGCCCCAAACCCACCTCTGAAGTTTAGGGGCTGGCGCCCCGCGCCACTCATAGCGCCAGGGTCACCTGCCCCATCCAGTTTGTCGTCGGTTGCCCCGTTTGAGTTCATTTAAAGTGCACATTCACTCCTTTCCGATTCTAACTACTCTAAGCCACTTCTAAACACCTAAAAGTCATTCCTAACATGATCAAAATCTTGAATTCATAATTCAAATTCAAGGTAGAGTTGAGAGTTATGTTTTGAGAATTCTTTCGAATATTCTAAGGAAATCCCTTTGAGTCTTTTTGAGGAGTCGTCTACAATTTCTAGTAACTTGTTTCAAGACTCGAGCAAGTGAGTAAGAGAATGAGAAGTGTTGTAAACATGAGATCATTACCCTTGAATCTATCCATAATCCAATTCAAGGTGAGTTAGGATCAAAGTCAAGTGAAGTTAGAAGTCAAGTGAAGTTAGAGCCAAGCTTAGAAGTTAAGCAAGTCAAAGCAAGTCTTTAAAGTTTTTCAAGAGTCTTTATGGAACGTTTTAACTTCATTTTAAGGCTCAAGTTCGAAGTTAAGTATAGAGTTTCAAGTCAAGTAAAGAGTATAGAGTTTCAAGTTAAGTAAAGAGTCTCAAGTTTCAAGTTAAGTCAAGAGCATAAAGTTGAGTTTATTTCTCAAAAGCTATTAGGGAACTAAGTATTCCGAAAGAAGTTTATAAATGTTTTCACATTTAAGATAAGAGGAAACTGAGATTTCCAAAAGAGTTTTGAGAAGTTTGAGTACTATCTCTTTTTGAGAAAAGATGAGTTTTGCGAAAGAGTTTCTAAAACATGATAAGTATAACAAATCGAGCATGTCATCAATGTTTGAACAGTATGGTCTCTAAATATACCATCAATGTTTAAGCAGTATGAATATCCCGAGTCATCAATAATCATATTAAAAATATGGTTTTGAGATGTTCTTTTTAGAAAGAGTTTTCAACAGCCTTTGGGCTAAGTTTTGAGCAATTATCTCAACTAAAGAAAGATGTGTTTAAAACACTTATGAGCTAAAGTATATTATTTTTGGGAGTAGTCTTGAGCACCGAATTGGGGACACGAGTTCATATTAACTCAACTCTCCATAAGAACCATGTAGCCAACATGAGAGTTAATGGGTCATACTTTTTAGATGAACCCGTAAAGTTAAGCTAGTGGATCCACTTAGTAAAGTTAGCTTCCTATATCACGGCAAGGTATAGGATGGTCCTTGGGCAACGTGAGGTAAAACATTTTATCACTAGCTTCCTATATCACGGCAAGGTATAGGATGGTCCTTGGGCAATGTGAGGTAAAACGTTGTATCACTAGCTTCCTATATCACGGCAAGGTATATGATGGTCCTTGGGCAACGTGAGGTAAAACGTTGTATCACCACTTAGTTCCATAGTGGTGGTTGTCGGTTAGAGAAACTCCCGCAGTAAAAATTGCATGGTTCCTCGAGGGTTCTGCTTAGTGTGGATGGGGGTATGGGACTTCATTCATACATTGCACAAGTAAACTTTGAGAGGAAGCATGGTATTTTCATGATATTATAAATATGATTTTTGAATGTCATGTTTTAATAGTTTTACAAGCTTTATATATTGCATGTGTCTTATTGCTTTATATATTGAGTTCAGAAATTCATGAGTCGAACAGAGCCAATGTAAGTGTTCTCTTGTACTCTTTTCAAGCTTAAGTTGTGGTTTAGCTTTCCAGCTCGCATACTCATACATTCAATGTACTGATGCCAGTTGGCCTGCATCTTATGACGATGCAGACACAGGTACCCCAGATCAGCATCCAGCACGCCGTTGATCCAGCTGAGCACTCTAGAGTCAGTGGTGAGCCTCCTTGCTTTCCGGAGGACTCGGATATTTTATGTTCCTAGTTTTGTTTTATTAGGATGTTGTGGGGTCTGTCCCGACATCCATCTCAGTATTGTAGAGGCTTCATAGACAGCCATTCAGTTAGTATTGAGTCTCCCATCTATGTATATATGTAAATATTTTATTTTGAGACTCGAGTTGCCTTTTTGGCCAGATTTTATCAGTTGGTTGTTTCATAACCTTTCATTGCATTGAGTTGTGCTGTTGAGTTAAGTTTCCGCTGAGTTAAGAAAGCCAGGTCAAGGGTTCACTTGGGGCCAGTAATGGTCTCCGAGTGCCGGTCCCTCCCAGGATATAGGCTCGGGGCGTGACATCTTCTCTCTCGCCCAAACAATTGCATCCCAAAAAACAATCCATATAAATATAACAATTTTATTTTGTGTTATGTATGCAAATGTATTTGTATTCTACATCAACTGTATTTTGTATATGTATCAATTGTATACGTATTATATATCAATTGTATTATGACAATTTCTATTATGCCAATTGTATTCGTCGATACATATTGTGTATACAACTGATACAATTATATTAGATATATAATACAAATCAATTGTATTCAAACAATTATATTTGTATTATTGTATCAACTATGTTTGTATTTTATATCAATTGTATTCATTATACAACAAATACAACATGTATTCCTCCTCTCTTCTCCCTCTCTGAATATTTCTCCCCTCTCTCCTCCTTTTTTCGATCTCACTCGCCTCTATCCTCCCTCTCTCGATCCCTCTCGCCTCCCATTTTGATACAAATCAGTTATATCAATTGCACTTGTGATACAACAAATACAACATGCATTCAACCTCTCTTCTCTCTCTCCCAAATCTCGCTCGCCTCTCTTCTCCCTCTCCTAGTCTCGCTCGCCTTTCTCCTCCCTCTAACATGTAGCTATATTTCGTAATTAAGCAAATTATAGCTATAGATCTCCAATTAAGCCCAAAATGTAGTCATTTTTGAAAGTTTCCCAAAGAGTAATGTACATTGGACCCATACTATACACGCGCTCTTATGTCTAGTTCTAATATAAAATGGAAAAACTACACAAACTGGACCTAATATGCAAAATATTTATCCAAATTGGATCCAACCCAATATATTTATCCTAATTGGACTCATGACCCAAACTATGTATCCGCATACCCCTTGTTCTATTCACTGAACCACTACTTCTTCATCCTTGATATCGTTAGAGTATATATATACTATGATGGTATCAAGCAGTAATTGAACATTTTTTTTCACTGAAACATTGTTTGTTCCTCCTTGATGTCATCACTATATATTATAATATAATGGTATCAAACAATAATTGTGTAGTGCTTTCACTGAAGCATTGCTTCTTCTTCCTTGATACCATCAAAGTATATATATATATATATACTTTGATGGTATCAAACAGTAAACATGCATTAGTAGTTTAAAGTAAAGGGTATGAAAATAAGAGGATAATTGCTTGTAAATAGTTTTCCTTTTTGAGGTACACATGTACTTCTTTTCCCATATAAAATCCGGTAGTGGCTTTTTTAAATACCACAAAAACCTAAAACGGCACTACAACAAGTTTGATATTTAGTGAACCAAAAAATCTTATTTCATAATTGTATATCTTTTTTGACAAAATCTATTTTTGTCAATCCTTCGTAGTCATATAATGGGTCACGAAATGTAGATAAATGGTTATCAAATTTGTTTATCAAAGTGTAGTTTTTTTAATCAAAAGTTTTAAAATGATAACTAAAAAATGAACTAAATCAAAATGGTAAAGGTTGACGGGTACCGTGCTTTACCAATTTTAATTTAATGGAGTTAACTTTTCTTTTGATAAGACGTGTGGGAGGCACGCCTTATCAGGCGAAGAGCCTCCCACGCCTTACCCCTTTATAAGGCATGTGGGTGGTCACGTCTTGTAAGGCGTTTAGGCCCCCCATTTCAATTCTTGTCTGAGATGAAAGCAAAAAGTAACTTAACATGCACTAAATTTGTGAGATCTCTATCATAGTATTTATATTTTGATAATTTTTATCATGGTTAAATTAAAAATTAAGGTTAAAGTATATGTTGATTAGTTATACTAGTTTTTAGCGATAGAAGTATCTAAGTTAATAAAAGGTGTAAGTCAAGATATTTTAGGAACAATTTAGTTCTATATCTTTTTAAAGTTGTACTCAATTCGTCTTAATTTATAATTTCTCAGTTCACTTTTACTTATGTAGTATATTTGGACTTAGCACGTTTATTAAAAAAATAATGAGGGGCGATACAATTATTTTACCACATTATTTCTTCTAAAGTTCGTTGAACTCAAATCGGTGTTCTCCAACACGAGTGGTATTGCAATAAAACACTGACCATAAACACCTGAATGTTACGTTTAGTATTCTTAGTCACTTTATTATGTCATTTAGTTTGCTCTTCATGTATTTTTAAATCTAAAGTTAAAGTTCAATAAAATTAGTCTTTCCTAATCAATTTTATTTCTTCTTTCTGTTGGGTTTAGGATCTTTTTTCCCTTCCTATGTGGATAAATAAAAGTCTTATTAGAACCAGCCCACTTTAGCCCATAACCCAAATATTATGTGGCATATATAAGGCTTATTTGGTCTTATTTTCAGAAACACAAGAGAGAAAAATCAAGAGAGATTCGTTTTAGAGATTGAGAGAAAAAGAGAAAAATCCCGTTTTTGCTTCTGCAAATTTTCTGCTCAGGCAGTCCGCTTCAGACAGAGTTTTTCGCTTCATTAACCGTTGGATCGTGCTCAAATTTGAACTGGGAGTTCTCAGAATCTAGTTCTTGCAATTCAACGGTGGATATCGGATATGTATGTCTGTAGCTTCTGATTTGAGGGCGTGAACAGTAACGCGTTTGGGGTGAAATATCTTCTTTAATTCTCTAGTTTTGGTGCAATCTTGATTTGTTGTTACTCGTTGTTTGGCGCTTGTTTTGTGGCCAATTTTGGAGAACAATTTTGTAACTCTTGGTGTTTATAGTGGAGCTTTTGGTCCTGTGATTTTTTTACTCTTCACATCGAAGGGTTTTTCACGTAAATTGTTGTGTCTTGTGTGATTGGTTTATTTTTATTTTGTTGCTTTAGTTTGGTTGATATACTTGCTGTCCATTCTTCATATTGCTTGATTGGTTTGTCTTCTCTTGGTTCAAATTGAAAGGGAAAGTTTAGATTTGGGTATTATTCCGTTGCTATCCTATCTGACATTCTTGTTAGTGCATTGTCTTTCCCAACAAAGTGGTATCAGAGCATTGGTTGTTGTTCATTATTGATTTGAATGATGGAGGCAAATATAAGCAAGATGGTTTGTTTGAATGGTATTGACACCCAATTTTGGCCTAACATTTTTAAAATTCGCAACTTTTAAGTTTTATTTATTTAATTGTTCAAAATATATTTTTTATAATTTTAAGTAAATTTATCAATAACTATCTTTGTTTGTCAAAACTTAGTATTTTTTATCAGTTAATTTTAATTACATATTTTTGCCACAGCTGATTGAATACATTCAAATGTTTGTTCATTTTAATTAAATCGTTATTTCTGTTAAAACGACACTTTTTACATGTCATTAATTACGTTCATTACATTTTTTAACATTTATTTTAATATAGTTCAAAAATTCATTCCCATGTGGATAAAATTTCTTACACATATATTTTGGGCCACAACCTTGAGCCCATGACTTGGGCCCATTGATAATTTTCAATTCTCTATATATAGAACAATTAACTTATTAGATTAAGGGGGGGGGGGGGGGGGG
>JAJOOH010024314.1:0-11319 GCA_029582605.1 Solanum gracilifrons | reverse complement strand
CATAGAACAATCAGATATGAAAGATGAGTGAAGAAAGAAGAAGAACCAAAGCAATGTGGAAGAACTAATAATATATTTAGCTTATAGGACAGCTGGATTTACATCTAATGAACACGTGTATGTATCAGTACATCATTCAAGAGGCAATGTTGACGTACATCTTATATTGCTTTTAGTCCAATTATGTAAAGCACTGCAAAAAAGTAAAATAAGCCCAAGTTAATGTACAATTTTCATAACTTATAGTACAATTATTTTATGCTGTGTTAGTCCTTTTGGTTGTTTTTTTAAGGATAATTTCGTAATTTTATCTTATTAGTCTATATTACTTTATGTCAACACCAATAGTTTGGGCTTTGTGGGCTTATTTGGTTGGCTATTAGACACGTAGGTACTTCCAACTGTCATTTCTAAAAAGTTAATGTAGAATTTTTTTTGCACGCTGTACAACTAATTTAATAAAGTTAAAAGTTAATGTAGAATTTTTTTTGCACGCTGTACAACTAATTTAATAAAGTTAAAAGTTAATGTACAAAATTCTTTGCACGTTGTACAACTAATTTAATGCAGTGTTAGTCCTTCTAACTGTCATTAGAAATAAGAGTAATAAAAAGGAGCACATAGAAGTGGAAAACAACTGTCTTCCCCCTGAACTAAAAGGTAGACACGTGTACCGAAAATAAAAATTGAAGGGTTCATATTGAATGTTTCTACTTTAAAAGTACAATCTTTATTGGTTGTTGTACAAATATGTATCTGTGTTCGTCCATCTAAGTGTCACTTCTAATAAGGAGTAATATAAGAAGATGAAAATGGCAATAACTTAATTTAATTGTTGGTATATTGTTTAATTTTTAATCAACAATATTTTTGTTGTTGCCAAATATTATTACTATATTTTATTGTTATTATTAATATAATAAGTCTCAAATATAAAAAATCGCAACAACATTTTTGCAACAATAATATTATCGTTGCCTAGTTTTAATAAATTGCAACAATTTAAATAATTTGTTGCTAATAAAATTTTGGCAACAATAATTTTTAGTATTGCTAACATTCATAATTTTGCAGTAACTTACGCAGATTGTACCCTAAATTTTTTTTATTTCAGTTTTCCGCCAAAACTGAGCGCGTTCTTATAGTTTTCCGTCAAAATAACTTGAAGAAGTTCCAAATTTTAGTGACCTATTTAGTTTTTCCTAAAATTAAAGGTATGTTTTTCTATTCATTCTTCTTCTGAGAAAGTTAGGTTGTGGGTAGTCTCTGGTGAGTTTTCTATTTACTGATTAAGCCACTTTTCACAATGTTTGGTGAATTTTTGCCTATGATTCAATCTCTTTAATTATCGTGTTCTTGCAGTGTAAATCACAGTGAGATCAGTAAACAATTGCTTTGAACCTCTTCTCTACCCTTCATATAATTTTTCTTCGCAGTCAATTATGATTATGTTAAATTTTGAATTTTTTTGTTTATCTGAGCATTGTTGGTTAAGTCTTTGCTAGGCGGTTGTCAAATTTCCATTTTGCTATCTTGAATTAAAGTGTTACTTGGATTAATTGTGTAAAGCTATTTTGAATTTTCTTGAATGTGCCTAACTGGGTTTATGAACTGGCGGATTAAGAAATCTTTGTTTAAGTGTATATATGTTTGTGTTTGTTTAAGTCTTCTTTTATCTGTTGGATATTTGTAAATTCTATTTTTTTATATCAAAATTAGTGATAAATGGATCAGTACTGTAAAGGTTTTTATGGTTCTTGAATGCATTGAGCTTTTATCTTGTAGTTGAGTGCCTAATTTTGAAATTGGCAGATTGTAATGACTTGAAAATTGGGGTTTATTTTGAGGAAGAGTTGATTGAAAAATTGGATCTTGTTTGGGAGCTAGCTACATTAGATTGAAGATTGTATTTGGTAAAGTCAATATCCTTTTCAACATTTTTGCCAAAATCCATACCGATTTAGGGTAAACTAGGT
Source organism: Solanum gracilifrons (assembly GCA_029582605.1). Lineage (NCBI taxonomy): Eukaryota > Viridiplantae > Streptophyta > Magnoliopsida > Solanales > Solanaceae > Solanum > Solanum gracilifrons. The sequence continues at coordinate 9,343 of JAJOOH010024314.1, read as the reverse complement.
TTACTCTATTAGTAGGTATCTTTTAACCTTAAGTCGTGGTTCTATAGGAAACAACTTCTTTACCTCATAGGTAGAGGTAAGGTATGTCTAGATTCTATCCTCCACAAAGTCTACTCTGTGAGCTTATATTGAGTATGTTATTGTTGTTGTAGTCAATTAAGATTATATTTTTTTCTTAAGCATTCGTGTTGATTTGTGAATCCTTCAAGGAAAACAACAGGAACTAAAACACAAATAGAAAATAAAAATGGGCATTCTAAACGCATACCTCAGAGGATCATGGAGCAACTAGTGCTTGGTGACTCGAGAGTATTGGGAAAGTTGCAGGTCACCATTGATGGAGGATGAAAAGACTGAAATGTTATAAAAGAGTGGGGTCAGCCAATTAATCTCAATGTACATTAACTGTTTGTTGAAATTACCAAAAGAAGAAAAAATGGCTAGCTTTCATGAGACACTTATTCAACCCAATAACTCTGTTAAAAGAAGAGCAGTAGAATTATGGTTTATAATGTGCCTGAAGGAGTTGGCAGTAGCGGATGATATGATCCTGCCAAGATTTTATCTAGGGATGCTTTGCAATTTCTAGCTAATTTGTAGAGAGATTTCAGGAACTATATTAAGTATGCCATGGAGTGCCGGGAAAAGGTCAAAATAAGGTACGATAATGAAGGTTTGTCGGATTTTTATCTGACAACCAATATATGAACTGCTAGGATATTTTTAATTCCTCATTTTATCTTGCGAATCAAATTGGTCACTTGAAGCATCAATGTATCTCTTGAGATATTCAAGAGGGTACTATCTGAAGGACTTCTTTTTGTGGTTTCATATTACTTATCATGTTTAAAACTTCTTATGCATCATTATTTGCAGCTTGAGAGCTTTTATTCTGTTTTGGCACGATACCTCATCCATCTCAAACTCGGCACATCCTAAATCTAGAGTTATTGTTCCAAGAGAACATGAACTGGAAACTCTGCAGAGAGCAGAAAGGCGAAGGTATTCGTTTTAATTAAGTAAATAGTTTGGCTTTCTTAGTCTTGCATCTTGGTATACAATTGCTACCAGTACCAGTTAGTAAACAACTTCGAATTTTTCTAATTAAAAGTTTCAGGTGCAACAAGGACTCAAACTCTAGTGAAATCACAAAATTCAAAACCAAAATGCTTTTAATCACAGTCCTTGAAGAGAAACGTTGGTATTTAGAGTAGTGCTCTCTTGTGAAAACTTTTTTGTAGTATTGGCTTCTTCTCCACATAATCTTTCATCTGAGCCCTGTCTATTTGTGCTTTCTGCAGATCCTCAAGACTCGTACATTACCTCCTCTCAAAAAGACTAGAGCACCGTTGCCTGAAAACATGTGCATTCCCAATTTCGGTCTCTTTAGTGTATTCTTTAGGTTCTTGAGTTGAATGTAGTATTTCTGAACCTTCTCCTTATGTAGGATACTGTTAGCTTATTTTTTCTCTTATCATCAAAAGTACTATTTAGAAAAGTTGTTGGTGTTCCATGCCAATGGTGTTTGTGTGTAGATTCTCTAATTGGTGCAGATATACATTATTTATAGGAGTCTTTGATTGGGGGGGAGTAAACAGATTTCTTATCTCTTTTTACTAGCATTGGGGTCTTGGCTAATTTGCATGCACAATACCGGATAATCTATCCATTAAGGCTAGAACAAATGGAAAGAAATCTCTAAGTGTTTTTGTCTCTACTGATTTAAACCTGAAACCTCATGATGCTTAATCAACTTCATTGACCACTAGGCCACATACTTGAGTATTTGTTTTTAGGCTTGTTAGGTAGTCAGAATGAGGACAGGGGATACTACTCAATTCTATTATGTTCAAGTTTTCTAGTTCTTGTTTGAATGATGTCAAAGTATATATGGCTCTAGATTGAAAAGAAATAACAGTATCGTATTTTTTATTCATTTTGTGCCACTGAATGGTATAATGTGGTAATTAGAACTTACTAGCCGTGTGTAAGTTTCTTCATTTCTAGAATTTTGGGGAGATGAATACTAGAGGGGTCTTTTTTAAAGGAAGGGTTAGAGAAAAAAGTTATGATTTGGCAGAACTCAACAACTTCTGTAAAAACCTTATATTTATGTACAAAATTCACTATATATTAGCATGAGAAATGGAGTGGATTTTTTTTGAAAATAACTGTGAAGATGAGAAATTTAGTAAGATGAGAAATTTAGTGTGGAAAGTAACCATTTTGAGAGCATTTATACTTCACTGCTGTGAGACATTTCCATCTTGTACTTAATTAATTCCAGAACTGCATGATATGCAGCACATTGAATCATTGATAAATTATTTGTTAAACTTACACTTCATGAGGAATTGTGACAAATGAGAACATGAGTCCAGAATATTCCAATCATTACTACAAAAGTCTGTGAACTTTTGAAATGATAAAACTTAAACTACTTGCATGACCTTAGGTTATTTTTTAGTAGTCATACTATGTTAACTTTCTTTCAACTACGGAATCGTAGTAGCATGTAAAATGTTTTAATCATGAATATATTCTCTATGGTAGGCTTGATTACAGAAGAACTAGAGATTCTACCATTTCTTGGTAGCAAAGCTCTGGAAATTGCTAGTACAGACATTGCACTTGTTGTAAGTCAATTGTAAATTACACTACTTAATTTGAGCAACTCTATCTTGTTTGCCTTCATCATAGTTGTTAAAAATATTTATTTTGACTGCTGAAACTTAAATTTCACTAGATCAAGGAGTACACACACAATTTGTATTTATATATGTATATGTGTATATCTTGAGATGTTACACGAAAAAGCTTCATGTGCCTGGAGAAATAGCAGGCCACAACGGTATTTGAGTGTTAATGATGGATTCTTTTTTGTTGGATTAGTCATGAATTAGTCGGGTGATTTCTTATTTTGCTTGTTGCAACACTAATAGTTTGGGGGAGTTGATATCTCAAAAAGTCACTCAACTTTGAGAATTTATTTAGCAAAGTCATTAAACTTTATTTTGTATCAGTAAAATCGATCAACTTAGGTATTTGTATCAATAAAACTACTCAACTAAATTTATCATTATTTAAATATATGATAAAGTATTATTTTGATTGATCCACATGTAATTGGAACCAAATTCATTCACAATTCTATCCATTAACCCAATTAAAAAACCCAAAGCTTGTTTACTTAATTATATCGAGCTCGCTGGATTGACAGAACTCTTATCGTGCTCTTCAATTTGTCCCTGTTTTCATGTTTATCGTCCATAGCCTGACCAAGAGTGGGATAGCAAGCAACAATCTGCATTGACAGAGCTGGCAGTAGCTAATAAACTTGCCCCCTTTTACCCATTGTGTGTGTGTGTTTGTGAAGTGGTTAGTGAACATACTTGATAGAGTAGAAGCACTGCTATCTGATACTTTTATGGTGCTTTAGCTGATCATACTGCTCTTTGGAATGGGTTTGATCCCATGGCCCATGCTTACGAGCCATTTTGAATGCACAGACTGTCAAGTAACAAAACATAGTTTTTTAATTGGGTTAATGGACGTAGAATTGTGGATAAATTTGGGTCTAGTTGCATGTGTATCAATAAAAATAATGTCATATATTTAATTTATGACAAATTTAGTTGAGTAATTTTATTGATACAAATGTCTTAGTTGAGTGATTTATTGATACAAAACAAATTTCAATGAATTTACTAAATAAATTCCTAAAGTAGAGTGACATTTTGAGATATTAACTCTAGTTTGGGGATGTTCATAATTAATGGGGCTAACTCGCCGAGTTATGCCTATATGGTTCTCTAGTGTTGTGTTAAAAGCTTCCCTGAGAGTATAGAGTGGTTCCAAGTATGATGAAGTATTTCGTAGAGTGTATTATATATTATGTGATTTCTTCTGCCTTTTAAATTCATATTTGTTTATTTTATAACTTGCTTAAATTTATCTTCTTCTTTTTTGCAGGATGAACATGTGTAATTCAACTCTACTGCAACACAAGTACTATTGGAAGAAGAATTAATTATTTTAAAATTACGAGAAGGATTAGAATATAAATGCTTCTATTCTTTTTACAAGTAAAGACCTATGTAGTAAGTATCTAGTGCATCAATCCTATGTATTGACCTTTGCAATTTTATATAGTTTTTTCATTCAAATATCTATGTATTATTTTTAAAAGGATATGTATATTGTATATGTAGCAACTATCATAAATTGTTGCTAAAGGTGTATGAAAAAATATTGAGCAACTTTCACATATAGCAAACAAAAAAATCATATTTGTATGTTATAGCAAAGATTGCATAATTGCGCTCCATAGCAAACATATATATGTATAATTCGCTATACATATACAATTGAAAACAGTTGTATAATCTGCTTTGGTATACATATACAAAAAGATCAATTGTATAAAGTGAGAGAGGCGAGTGAGCGAGCGAGATTAGGGAGAGGGGAACGAAAATATATGTATATATACAATTTTCACGCATTTTATACATTTGCGTTTTTGTATAAAGTGAGAGAGGCGAGTGAGAGAGCGAGATCTGGGAGAGTGGCGAGCAAGATCTAGGAGATTAGGGAGAGGGGAACGAAAATATATGTATATATACAATTTTCTCTCGCTTTATACAAACACAAACACATTTTATACAATTTGCGTTTTTTGTATAAAGTGAGAGAGACGAGTGAGAGAGCGAGATCTGGGAGAGGGGAGAGAGGAAAACGAAAATATATGTATATATACAATTTTTTCTCGCTTTATACAAACACAAACACACTTTATACACTTGCGTTTGTATAAAAAAGGGAGAGGCGAGCGAGATTCACCACGAGAGAGGTGAAATAGTAACAATTTGCTATGGAGTACAATTAAATCAAACTATATTTATAACATTTAATTTGAATTAATAGTTTGCTATTATATACAATTTTCCCAAAAATATTTGATTTATTGCAATAAATATTTTTGTTGCCAAAAGCTTTTCTAACATATTACTAATTAACTTTTGCCAAGTTTTTGCAACAGCTAGTATTGTTGGTAAAAAAATTAATTTATGGTAACACTAGATTTTGTTGCAATTTTTTTTATAAGCCAAAACTATACGAATGTAAGGCAACAACTTTCTGGTTGCCTTAAGTTAATTTTTGGCAACAATTTATTTTGTTGTTGCAAAAGCTTTTCGCATTAGCGTTTATTGCAACAACATGCAAAACTTTTTTGTTATTGCCAAAAGTACTTTTGGCAACAATATCTAATTTATGGCAACAAAAAAAATTTGTTGGGGAAGACTTTTTTCTTGTAGTGATATAAATGTTTCAACAATTAATATAACACATTGATTTCACAAAATATCACTACATGAGAAAGAATCATCAACAATTGTAATTTTGAGAATTAACAAAAAAAAAAATAATCTCTGCCATCAGACGAAAATTGTAATTTCACACAATTTTTAGTTGAGAATTACACTACTAACAATGATAAGAATATTAAAGATAGATCCTAAAAAGTTTATCTTGATCTTGCAACTGTTAACAATAATCTAGCTTTCATTTTTTTAAGCATATTTTTTTTTCACATGGATGTTGATGCTTCATCAGAGGTACATTTGTACCGTTCAAAAAAGTAAAATAAAATAGGATTTAGGAGGAAAGTTTTCGTCTAAACCCATAAAAAGAAAGTGACTCTGATGGAACAGTTAAATGCTACTCTAGCCTTTTCATTTTGCTTTCTCCATTTGTATATCAAATTACTTTCTCCATTTGTATTTGGTCTTTGACACAAGCACCATGTTATTGTTAGAAAGTAATCCACCATGAGAGGAAGACATAACAGAGAATCAGAAATCATGACAAATTTCAACCAAATAAATTAACACATTTTTAAATTAATGTCATATAATATATATGGTGAAAATGTTAATTGTATTATAACCATTGGATGAATTTGAATGATTACAATTAGGGTGAAGACGCAGAATCTGTATGCTTGCCTCTGTAGCACACCAGGATTAGCTGATTTTTGGAGACTTGAATTGTTAGTTCTTTTTGTTTTTTTTTTTTGCTTTTTTGGCCTAATTTTGAATTGCAATTGTAGCCAATTTCTTTGGAAAATAGCAACCATTGTTATTGTTATAGCCCTTAATTAATTGCCTATTTTCCTACTCTACATAAATTAGTGTTATAGCCCTCAATTCATTAAATCTAAGTCATTGATATCAATATTAGACGTGTGACAGTTGACACTAATTCAAGAAATAATTTGGGGAAATAAAGATGATAATTAAATCTCTTTCATATAAATATGGTTCTCATAACACTATAAGAATTGATTCCTAAATATTGATAAGGTAAAATAAAGATAAATGTGGACAAAATATAAATAGTACAACTCACATAACATATTGTACAATTAAGTACTCCAGTGTTAGTCTTTTTTGTTGTTGGCTTATATATAGCCTAATTTTGAATTAAAATTGTTGCCAATTTCTTTGAAAAATAGCCACCATTGAATATTGTTATAGCCCTCAACTAATTGCCTATTTTCCCCCTCTACATAAATTATTGTTATAACACTCAATTAATTAAACCTAAGTCATTGAAACATTGATATCAATATTAGACATGTGACAATTGACACTCATTCAAGAAATAATTTGGGGAAATCAAATGATAGTTAAATCCCTTTTCTATAAATATGATTCTCCTAACACGGTAAGAATTTCCTAAATACTAATAAGGCAAAATAAAGATAAATGTGGATAAACTATAAATAATACAACTCACATAACATATTGTATAATTAAGTACTGCAATGTTAGTCCTTTTCGTTGTTGACTTATATAAGTGTGAATAAGCACACAGCTGAAGGTCAACACGTATGCTTCAGCTGTGTGCTTATTTATCATCAGCCGAAAAGTCCTTGATTTTCAATGCATGTGGGCCCGTTTTCCTGTCTATTTCACACCTTTTCAATTTGTCATGCATTTATTTCAATCTCTTTTAATGGATATGGACAAAAATATCCTTCCAATGTGCAATTTCTTAAAAACAAAAAGTTGAACCCATATTGATGTATTGAAGGATGCTTTGGTAATTTTCTATGATGAATTCGTTTTGTTTGTTTCTTTTCAATTTCTTTTACTATACTAAATAATTGTATAAAATATTACAAATCACGATAATTAATTAATTAAATATTTAAAAGATATAAAAATATATAAAAGATCTGATTGACTCTTCAAATTTTATCGGTGACGCATAAATTGGGACAAATGAAATAATATATATTATTTGAAAATTTCTTAGAAAGTACTATAAATTACAGTAATTAATAGCTAGAAATATTTCAAAGACAAAAAAATTTGGTTGAATCTCAAATTTTTTTTAGTACTACATAAATTGAGAAAGAAGAAATGACCTTTATTATTTGAAAATAGCGTAAAAGTATTACAAATCATACAATAAGAATTAACAATTTAAAATTTTAATAGACTTTAATGCTTTATACTTATTCTATTTTCACTTTGGACAAAAATATCCTCCCAATATGCTTATTTTTTAAAACAAAAAGTGGGACTCATTATTGATGTATTGAATGATGCTTTGGTAATTTTCCTACAATGAATTCGTTTTGTTTATTTTTTTTATTTTTTTTAAATATTTGTATAAAATATTATAAATCACAATAATTATTTACTTAAATATTCAAAAGATATAAAAATATGTAAAAGATCTTATTAGCTCTTCAAATTTTATCGGTGACACATAAATTGGACAAATGAAATAATATATATTATTTCAAAATTACTTAGAAAGTACAATAATTTACGGTAATTAAAAATATAATATTTTAAAGACAAAATTTTTTTGATTGAATCTTGAAATTTTATTAGTACCACATAAATTGAGAAAGAAGAAATAACCATTATTATTTGAAAATTGCGTAAAAGATATTACAAATCGTATAACAATAATTAGCAATTTAAAATGTTAAAAGAAATAAAAAATATTTACCATAGTTAACAATAATTAAAAATTTAAACTATTTTAAATTAATATTAAAGTTTGATTAACTCTTTAATTTTGTCTGTGTCACATAAATTAAAACAAAAAATGATACATATTAGGCCCGTGTAGCACGGTCTCCGACGTCTAGTATAAATATATAAGGTAATATAGTATACTATAAAAAAAAACTAGAAAATTGGATAATTTAGAGCATTTTATGCATGATATGTGTCGAGACAGCTGGACCAAAGCATCATTTAATAGGTACACAGATCAATTTTGTAAATGCGTACAATCAGTCAATCACTCAAAACATTTGCTCCCTCCGTTTAAAAAAAATTGGCCTAATTTGACTTGAAATGGAGTTTAAAAAAAGAAAAAAAGACTTTTTAAATTTGTAGTTCTAAATTAAAGTTATGTCAAATATATCAAAATGCCCTTTAAAGTTATGTCAAATATACCAAAATTAAAGTTAAAGTGTTGCCAAAAAAAGAAAGAGATCATTCTTTTTTAAACAGACTAAAAAGAAAATTAAGTCGAAACGGAGGAAGTATCTAACTAATTAATAACTCTTTTAAGTATCCTTAAAGATCCCTCTCTTTTGTGTACTACAAATCTTGTTGAAGTGTAGGGATGGGAATGAGGTAGGCCACGTGGGCAGTGGCGGAGCTATACCCATCCAAGGGTGGTCAGCTGATCGCCCTTCGCAGGAAAATTACACCGTATAGAGAGGTTAAATTCTGGATTTAAGGGATAAATAATTAATGTTGAACAACCTTGACATAAGTTCTTCCGTGGCACAGCGTGTTCATTTCCACCCGAGGTGCGCAAGTTCAAATCCTGTGAGCGCACAACTGTTTTGGTTTTATTTTTGAGAGCAGAACACAACCTCACGCACCATTATTATGTTCCTCAAGTTTCTTAATTATTAATATTATAATTTTAATAATATAGAGTAAAATATATGAATACATTATTTTGATTTTGAATATTTAGATATCATGTATTTCTAATTTTTATCTAGGATATAATGCACTTTCGAATGGTGAAAACAAAAAAGCCACCATTTTACATTATTTGTGTTTATATATGTTAACAACTTTAAACCCAAGGATAAAATCAATATATGTGTTTTATCTTCTTCTTCTGTTTTAAGAATTTTTTTTTCTACTGGGGTGATTTATGTTTCGTAAAGCTAGACGCATTTGTTCTATCAATATTTTACTTTAAAAACAATAATCATATATTTTTATCATATAAAATCAATGCATCAAAAAGAAGAAAAAAAACTCGATTGTTTATATTTGATATTGACAAATGT
>JAJOOH010024313.1:0-17425 GCA_029582605.1 Solanum gracilifrons | reverse complement strand
ATATACATATATTTTATTAATATACATACTTAATATATTATTTTTATAAACAATTTTAAAGATCTTATATATATTTTCATTAAAATTTCTTTATAATTTACTTATTGAAAGCAAAAATGCCCAAGATGAAACATTTATCTTATTGATTTCATGTATATGAGTGTCTATGTCAATTCTTTGTGGGACTGAAAATGTTATTGTCTCTTCCTTCTAGGCCAATATAGTAAATTTTAAAGCTTTATTAATAATAAATTTAGTGATTGAAAGTTTAGTAATTTAAGTCATTCTAACTATTTTTCGTTTTGAATAGATTGTTATCACTTTTTTCACATTTTAAATGAATTGTTTCTTTTATTTTTGTGTATGGTTAATAACCGAACCAAACCAAACCGAAACCGATAATCACCAAATCGATAAATGTATATTATATTTGGTTTAGTTTGGTTTTGATAATTTTAAAACCGATTAAGTTGGTTTGGTTTTGGTTTTGACCAATAACTGATCCAAACCAACCCGTGAACACTTATCTCTCTCCCAATGGGATGCCATGTCACATTGTTTCTTTTTTTATTATTAACAATTTTTTTTAAAAGTTTAGACAACCCATATATTATATTCAGTAAGAAAAATTATATAAGGAATTGTAATATGGCTCCTCCAATTCTTCAAGAAAATATGTGGCTTCCTCCGGTTCTTCAAGAAATAAATTAACGAATTTGCATAAGGAACTGTCTCCTGAGCCGCTTTATACCTTTGATGTCGACCAAAGAAATCGCCACGATGTAAAATTCAAGTTTTCTTCTGATTCTTTTGTTTTTGAAGTGTAAATTGTGAAATAATTTGAATACTTAACATGATATTGGAGTAATTTTCTTAAAATTTAGGGGTTTTTTGCCTGCTTGTTTTTGAATTGGATATTTCTATTGTTTGAATCTGCCTAAGCTTTGAACAAATTTTTATAGTTTGTGTAATTATCTTTTTTTTACCATGAACAAGAAACCTTTGATATTTTACCATGAACAAGCAACAAATGTTTATAGTTTGTGTAAAAATCAATGTTCCTAATATTTAGTTTATCTCTAAATATACAACTAAATCTATTGTCTTCTTCATCAGCTTTAAGGAACTAGTTTAATTTTTTCCTCGATAGCAAGACTAAATTTTTGTATGGATATAACGGCAAATACTCGTAAATGAAACATAGGATAAAGATTTTCGCTATAAAATTGAAGTAAATAAATTTTCATAGAGAATAGATTAATGCTCTCTTATAGATACATTAAACAAGCTGTCATTTAAAGAATTAAAAAACTATTACTAATAAATTAAAAAAACGTGACATGACATCCTAGTAGGAGAGAGATAATGTATTTTTTGTGTCAAGTATATTTTGAGGAAAATATGCAAAATTGAGTGATATTGTAGTCCTAAAACAAACATAAGTGATATTTCTAGGTATTTTCCCAATTATGGGTGACTATCTAGGGAAATTACTCTTTTTTACTTCCTCTGTTTATTTTTATTCATCCATTATATTATTTTAGGATATCTAACAATATTTATTCAGTTTATAAAATTATTGAATAATTTATCACGTTACGTCTATTTTATACTTGCTATTAAATACTATTCATTTCTCAATGTTAAATGACTTATATTTAATAAGGGTGTTCAATTTATATACTGTTTCTTAATTCTTGTCTCAAGTCAATAGTGGACAACTATTGTTGGACATAGGGAGTATATCAATTACTCAATCCGTTTAAAAAAGAATGGTCTAATTTAACTTGATACGGAGTATAAGAAAAATAAAGAAATTTTTTTAAGTTTGTGGTCCTAAATTAAAGGTACGCCAAATATACAAAATACTCTTTAATCTTATGGCCTTAAACTTTCTTTTTTTTTTGTATTTTTTATGTATTTATACTGGTTGTATATATATTTTTTCCCCCTTTTCAGCCTTTTTTTTATACACATTTTTGCATTTGATAAATGTGTCTTTTTTCTTTTTTTTTTTTGAAAAATTCAAGTGGACATCTTTGAGGAGATACATATGTGTATATGTGAATCTATGTATCTATGAAAGACGAGTGGACATTTTTTAAAAGATATATATATGTATTGAGTATTTGTGTATCTATGATATACAAGTGTAGCTTTGAGGAGATACATAAATATGTATGTATGTATGCATAAGTGATTCAAGAGAAAATCAATATAAGTGATATAAGAGAAAACAATACAATGCAAGTGTCAATGAATATAAGTGATAAAAAAACGAATGAAATCAAGCATTACCAGAGCGAATGAATATAAATGATACAAGAGCAAAAATATACAAATAATACAAGAGTGAGAAGGGTGAAAATATAAATATAACCTAACGCACGTATGAATACGATGAATACAATTGTCTAACACCTCAATAAATATAAAGAGAGGGGTAAAGGAGAAAGGAAATACAACCTAAATGCATGTATAAATACAACAACTACAATCATTTGACACCTAAGAATATATAGAAATTCAAAAAGAGAGGTGAGGAAGGAAAAGAGAAAAAGAGGATACAAACAATATCATACAATAAATACATTCGCATAACACCTCAAAAACTATAAAAATATAAAGTAAGGAATGAAAATAAAAGAATTTTATTGAGAGGGCTGAGAGAGGGCTAAAGAAAGAGACATGAGATAAAGCCTAATGCACAAATGAATCAAAACAAATACATCCTCTAATAAGAAACAAAACAGTCTTACCTTAGAATTTCTTGTCAGAAAGAAGGATGAAAACAACAAAAACACTCGCCTGAAAATTTAAAAAATGGGAAACTTAGAAAAATCTCACTAATTTAGGAGTAAATTATTTAGATAGATTTTAATTTGCAACATTACGAATCTTATCAGCTTTTGGTGCATTCAAATACGTCCAGATACATGTATTTTGGGAATACATGGGAACAAAATTAAGTTTAATTTGTTTTAAATACAATGTATCCAAATGAATCAGCATGTATCTGTGATACATAACAAATTTCGCTCGTCACTCTTCTAAGGATCTGGTACCTCATATACATGTGTATCCCACAAGATACATGCAAATACACGTATCTAATGTGATTCATAAATCATATGTATCTGAGATACATGACTATCTCGCTCACCTCTCTCCCTATTTTAGTGTATCTGATAGCAAAAATATATGTATCTAAGTTTATCTTTTTCAATATATGGTAGAAAACTCTTAATTAATATTTCATCTGTCCTTTTTAGTTATCATGTTGCGCTTTTCGAGAGTCAATTTGACATGTGTGGTTGAAGCCATCTTTCTCTGACTTGTGGTCCTAGTGTTGTAGGTAGCTCGTCGATTAGGCAATGGTTATGGTATAAGATGCATCTTATTCAAGTACAAAAAATTGTATTAGTTTTACTATGTTTGGTAGAAGTTTTGTATTAGGTATAAAAGTGTCACGACCCAAAAATTAATGTGATAACACTTATCTATTCCCACTAAGATAAGTCAGCCTCAACTCAACAAAAATGAAGAAAAGCGAAAAGATAAAGCAAGAATAAGATAAAAACGGAAAAACTTATTCATTCTATTAACACCCCAAAACTTGATTGTCACACGTACAAGCCATTAATACATAAAGTGCGGAATTAAGAAATAACTACAAGTTTTAGTCTTTATTTCTCAAATAGAACAAAGAAAAAAGAGGGTCCGTCGGGATAACAAACAACTATCTCTCAAGTCTTTCAACGAGCCTCAGAAAGGGAGAAGAAGAGCTATCACTCCATAACGGGCTCAGAACCTACACAAGTGTAGAAGCAGGAGTGAGTACCAACAACACGGTACCCAACAAGCAACCTAATAAACAAAACAACTAGCTAGAAATTGAATACTCCTTCCATTCCAATCGAAACTTCTCAAACTACAACCTGCACAAAAATCAATCCAACCTAACAGTTCTACAATACACAACTCATAAGGCACAATGATCACAGTTCAATAGTCACAATTCACAACCAACACGAATCAAGTGGATCAATCTCAATGTCAAGTAGATTAATCACACATAACAAGTGCATCAATCACACTTAATAAGTAAGTCAAACATAAGCATCAAAATGCATCAAATCACAATAATCAAATATTTGCCAAAATCATTTCCCATCGGCTCAATATCACTAGCAGGAACCATATCCCATCGACATTATATCCAACCATTAGCTGAAATTATTTCTCATCGACTTTAGTAGTCGGAACCATTTTCCATTGATTTTATATCATTTCACTAGCTGGAACCATTTCCCATCAGCTTTATATCATTTCACTAAATGGAACCATTTCCCATCGATTTTATATCATTTCACAAGCCAGAACCATTTTCTATTGGCTTTATATCATTTCACTAGCCAAAACCATTTCTCATCGATTTTATATCATTTCACTAGCCGGAACCATTTTTCATCGACTTTTATTACAAGTCTCATCACGGTGCACAACGATCAATGCACATAAGCAAGTTTACACCATTAGAAAGAGACACCAATTCACGCCATTCAAGTCCACATTCATGTTATCAAACATTTCATCAATCAATCATTAAGAGTCACAACAAGAAAGTTCACAAACATTATGATCATCACATAGCCATTTCATTTCAACTCTTTTTTATTCATTAAGATTTATCAAGTGGACAATTAACCCTTCATGCATTCTCATTACTCCCAACACACACACGCAATGAAAGGAATACAAGAATTCTACTAGAATACAAGGTTTACGAGATTATTAGCCTTAATTCAATTAACTAGTCACCAAAAACTTGAGTCTTCTCCTTCCAACCAATGCCCAAAGCCACACAATCTATATCAATCAAATATTCACGATAAATTTTCAGAAACAACAATACCTAATCCATATACTTTGAAAAATAGGTCAATCAACAAACCTCAATTTCGAAAATAAAGTTTTGATTCGAACTTGAAAATGTTACTTAAGGCCTTAGGAACTTATTGGTGAAAATCATTTCAAAAAAAGACTCAAAATCAATTCACAATCTCCATTTTAATTTAGAACTTGAGTTCTTGATAAACCTTGCCATTTGCAAGTCAAAATCTCAAATTTTGATGTTAAAATTTATCAATAATCAAAGGAAAATGAAGTTTTAGTATCACGAAAGCTTACCCAAATGATTTAGCACAAGAATCCTTTCACAAATCGCCTCCAAAGGTTTACCAAGCTCAAAAAAATGAAAAATGGGGTCAAACCCCTGAAATTTGCAGGTCAAAACCCTTTACGATGTCGTAAAAGCGGTCATCAGTTCGCAAAAGTGAACCCCAGATAACATCCAACCCTCGCGATCGCGACACACCACTTCGCGATCACGAAGGCCAGTGGGACTGACCTCTCACAAATGCGACCCACTCTTCGCGAAAGCGAGCAGCCCATCGCTAATGCGAAACACGTAGACACCAGAAATATCACGAAACTCTCAAACATTGAAAGAACCCTCAAGATTCGTTCGGAACCCAATACACACAAATCATATATGCAAATCAATTATACTCAATGTTTCAGACTTAATGAAACCGTTGAAACGCGAATGTGATGTCTCCTTGACCCAACATTCGTAAAAACCATAAGAAACTAACATAACCCCTGAAAAGGCTAAAACAAGATCGGGACCTCTCAAAAATCAACAAAGACCTTACCTAGACCTAAAATTATCCCCCGAATCTAACAAAACTCTTGGAATTTTGATCCTAGCATCCGAACCTCGAATGTTGACTCTCAAAGGCTAAATAATTTTCACATTTTTCCAACTTAGGATCTCAAATCCTCAAAATGACGCTGAATCTAAAACTGACAACCCTCACAAATCATATTCCACATTTCGGGACTGATGAAATCGACGAAGTTCCATTTTGATACTTGAAACTCCAAAAGACATCGAAAATCACTTTCTAACAATGTTAGCCTTTCAAACTATAATCTTACCATTTTCAACTTTAATTTTAAAGTTCGAAACAAATTTTCAAAACTCAATCATAAAATACTCGGGATCGATATCGGGAGGGGCAAAATGGTAAATTCATGAAACTTTCTAAAAATGGCCTACCGGGTCATTACAAAAAGTCAACACAACTTATACCATGTTTGGTTGGTAGGATTCTAAATGTTGTATAAAAGTTATTCATGTATAATTCTATATGGCGTTTGGTTGCGTTTTTTGTAGTCCTACATAATTAATACCAACATAACTTATGAGGAAATCTATGTATAAGTTATACGGGGTAGAAAGTGGAATAAATTATATGAGTATTAGTTATACATGTATTAAAATAGTAAATTACACATTTACCCTATTAATTTATTTTGAGAAAAGGGTAAAAAAATGCTCTTAAACTATGTGAAAGGAATAAAAATGCTCTCCGTTTATAGTTTGGCTCAAAGATGTCCTTGCCGCCAATACTGTGGTTCAAAAATGCCCTTGTAGTCAATACTTTGGTTCAAAAATGCCCTCACAGTCAATACTTTGGTGAAAAAATGCCCCTATAGTTACGAAATGGGTCAAAATCCCCTTTTTTTGAATAAATATATTATTTCTTTCTTTTTAAACATATCTTCTTCCTAATTAACATATTATTAAAGAATATTGTTCTTGTTTTCTTTCTTTTAATATCACTTTAACAAATAAAAAAGTAGGAATTTTTTTTATCTTCTTAATCTCATTTTATCAATTAAAATAAAATAACTTCATGTACCCTTTTGACCGATAATATATTCCATATATATAAGATCATAGTATCTATCATAAAAAATAATTGTGATCTTATTTGAATGTATTATTTGTTGATATATACTTGGTATGTCCCGCAACTTCTAAGCAATATTTGAACCATCCTCCATATGTGTATAAACCCGAACCTAATGATTTCTATGTTGAACATATACGTTAAGGCCCTTTACTAAGTGTAATAAGTGTATCAAATGTGGTTTAGGTTCGTAGAGTACCTCAAACACCAAGTCAAGTTCAAAGCAATTCTATTAGTTAAGTTTTCACATTAATTCATGCATGAGTCCACTTCAAACGACTATATCTCTCAGAATATAATGAATTAGAATGCACATGACCTATCAAATTAAAGGCTTGAGTCTTCTTTACAATGCCATCAAATTTATTTCATTTCGAGTTTGGAGCAAAAAGTTATGACCGTTTTACTAGCGACTAGAATAGAATTTTCTGAGTCAGTACATACAAACCTCATTTACGGGACGTAAACTGAAGTATGACCCGTACCATTAACTCGTGAAATAAACTTCTAAAATTCATTTTTTTGGTCTGATTACGTGTCGTAAAACCATCTGCGGACCGTAATTTGGGCTCGTAGAATGAACTTTTGAGACTTAAAATTTCAGTCTGACTTCCACATATGGATCTACAGCCCGTAGTTTGACTATCTCACTCGCCTCTTTTCTCATATTGCTCGCCTCTCTCCCCGTCTTGCTCGCTTCTCTCCCCATCTCGCTCTCCTCTCTCCCCATTTAGTGTATCTGGTAGCAAAAATATATGTATCTAATTTTATCGTTTTCAACATATGGTAGAAAACTCTTAATTAATACTCCTTCCGTTCCTTTTTAGTTGTCATTTGCGCTTTTCGAGAGTCAATTTGACTAACTTCAAAGTTAAATTAAATTACATTAATTTGATATTTTAAAATAATAAAATTAGATATTTAAAAACTATATGAAAAATAGTATAAGTTGCAATTTTTTTCATATCAATATGATAAAGAACTACATCTTAAAATGTTGGGATAAGGGTCTGAAAAATACCCCAACTTTGATCGAACTTGCTGTTGCAATACTAAACTTTCATGAGGACCTATTACCTCCCTAGACTATTTAATACCGTATTTTAAACATATATATTTTCCCACGTGGACATAAAAAATAATGCAAAATTATAAATAGTAATGTGTCCACGTGGGCACAAATATTCCTTTAAAATACACTATTAAATAGGTGAGGGGGTAAAAATACGGTATTAAATAGTCTAGGGAGTTAATAGGTCCTTATGAAAGTTTAGTATCGCAACAACAAATCCGACCAAAGTTGGGATATTTTTCAGACCCTTATCCCTAAAATGTTAGACAAAGTTCATATCATTTAACTCTCAAAAAGAAAATTATGACAACCTAAAAAGGATGAAAAAATAAAATAAAATACGTGATTATTTGAAAGTATAAATAAAACTAGTATATATACTATGAATATATATCTAATAAGATAATTTTCTCTTGAAATATACATGTGCGGTTGCAGATCATCGTTCTCTGATTTGTGGTCCTAGTACATTAGTTGATTAGTCAATTAATGTACTACACAAATAATTCTCTAGCTCAATTTTTGTTTTTATAGTCTATTATTGGTTTTGAGGTAGTTGGGGACCATTTCCCAACAGATTTATATTTTTGTTGGGACTAGTAAAGGCTTATTTCACACATAAGAAATATGGTCTCACAAATTTCTAGTTTTCATTATTCAGTCATAAATTTCAGATTCCGCTTTAGTTTCTTTAAGATATGCTTTGATATGTATATCAAGGATTAGCCTAGGCTTACTTGTGGTTTCAGGTATCTGATATCGCTCAAATGTCCTCATTAAAATCAATTAAAAGGGATAATGATCATAGTCAAAAAAAAAAAATCCAACGAAGAGTTGGAGTCTAATCCCAAAGAGAATGGTTTTTTTTAGAGAATTCCTATCAAGAAATTTGGATTTTAAGATCACTCATTTGTAATAAGAAGAACAAGTGGGTGGATGATTCCACCAATTTAATAAAAAGCTTTGGTTATCAATTATAACAATTAAACTAAAATAACGAAGAATTCAAGAGTTAACAAGCAATCTAGGGGTGCGGGGATCGATAGTCGTTGTCACATAAGGGTAATTGTGCTGCTCTATAGTGATGAACATTCATGAATAAGCTAGGTCATCTTCAATTACGCTAATCATCTTTTGATCTCAAAACATCTATACACAGAATCCCCTTTCGGTCTCATCTAAATGTCAAACTAAACAACCAAAAACCTTACTCTATTATCTCTTTAGAAAATATAAAGTCTAATTATTCAGTTAAGAAAACCTAGCCTACTTGGGCGTCAAGCAACTGTTGCAAAAGTCTGATCGCAAACTTTGACTCATTTTGTGAAATTTTTTTTGCTTGTTCTTTGTCTAAAATAATAATATAATACAAAATCAATCACAAATGCCTAAATATTTTCCGAACTATATCATAATCCCAAAGCCTAGACCAATTTCATGATTTTTCCACCCAATTAAGAGTTTTTCCATCATCAATTCACCTAAGATTACCAATCTCATGGTTACGCTCGTGCATTATGGTCAATAAAATCAAGATTTACTCTTTTAAGAACAATCTAAGGTCTTACACCCTAAAATTCTCATAAAATCATATTTCCTCCACCTTATGATGAATTCAAACACACCCCTAGGGCCACACAAATATTTTCTCTATGGCCTAAAAATTGAACTACGAAAATAGGGAATCGAGTTACTCATCTTTACGAAAATTTTTGATGAAAAACTGTTGAAAGTTGCCCTAAATCGCCCTTTTTCTTTCCCAAAACGTTCTTGGGTGATTATGGGCAATTGCAGGGTTTTCCCTACATTTACAGTGACTTACCCCGCTAAAACGGTCTAATCGGGCCCCCATTTTCGCTATAGCGGCCAGACCAACTGTTTTTTTTTTAATTCATAACGACGGAATGGGTCCTTACATTGCTAATAAGAATGGTGTGTTAGATAAAAAAGATGTTGAGAACTTTTGTTTGGGGGTTAAAATAACTAGAGTTTCCTTCATATTTATTTTTTTGTAAAAAATTAAAAGTATCTTTGTGAAAAAAAGGGTGGTACAATTTGAATAGAGAGTTAGAAGTTTTGTTTTGATAAAATATGTTTTGATAATTAAAAAAATATATCAAAGATAAAATAGTTAAATATTTGGCTATTCAATTTACTTTGGTACACGTGTCTACATTTTAGCAAATTTGTTAGCTTATAATAAAAGTAAGAAGAGGGAGTAAACTTTTGATTCTATTTTTATTTAAAAGTGACTTTTTTACTGTTAAATTTTGTGTTGAGTCAAATTCTTTTTTATATATTTATTAAATGATAAAATGCTTCCTAATAAAAATGACCTATATATGAAAGGATTCGAATTTAAAAACCTTAATTAAAAATAAAAAAATACTTATCACTTCACCATAACTCTCATAAATACTTTTATGTATACTTGTCATATCTTCTAAAACCTCTCTTTCTTTTCCATTGAATTTATGTGGGACATATATACATTGATTGAGATTAATTCCCCATCTACCAATACCATGACATTATATCCTATGGTATTGCCTACATGAATTAAATAGAAATTGCTTGTGACTGTTGAACAATTTTTAATGGACAAATACATAGAAAGGCGAGCCATCATACATGTATTTATTTTACTGACAATGGATTTTGTTTAGTTAGCTATTATAGCAAAAAATAAAATAAAATATGTTTTTAGTTTTAAATATTTATTTTACTTTTAATAAAATTATGTATAGTCATATAAGCACTTACGGGCCGTTTGGTTACTGGTTAGAGTTATGCAGTTATTAGTTATGCATGATTTAGTTATGCAGGTATTAATTATGCAAGGTTTAGTTATGCAGGGTTTAGTTATGTAGATATTAGTTATGTTGGGTTTAGTCATACGGGTATTATTTAGTTATGTAGAAATTATAATTCATGAATAAATAAACTATTGATTATTATTTTAATTATTATTTTTACGTTTAATAAAATAAATTACAACCACACAAATATCAAAGGAATATCTTAGACCGCAAGTTTCTAAATTTTCTTATTTTTTTACTTAAACATCGTGTCAAATTTAATGATATCTTATCAAATTAAACGGATGGAGTAATAAATTGGATTTATTATACTCCTATATCTTTACTTTTGTTTTTCTCGTATGTATTTACCTGTTTCTATTGTTTGGTAGAGTGTGTAAAATAATGCAAAATATAATGTATTAATGCTTGCATTAGTTATGCTTAGATTTTTCTTATGCAATGTTTGGTTTGATGTATTAAAAAGATCATACACTGCATAATTTTTTTTTTTTAAAATATTTAATTACAAAATTACCCTCCACAAATATAGTGGAAAGGATGTGAAATTTTTTTTGAGGGGCAATTGTGTCTCTAACATAAAACGAGAAAAAAAAATGGAAGCGGAGGGTTTGAAGGAGTGGGTAGATTATTTTTTTTTTTTGAAAAATAAAATAATATCTAGATTAGTATTTGGGGAAGGGGGAATGAAGTAAAAAAAAATTACATTTTGTTTTATAAAAAAATAATAATTTTGGGATAATAATTTTTTAATCTTTAATGTTAATTAATACTAATAATTTATTTAATTTTTGTAGGTGGAATGTTTTTGTCCATGTGGAGTGTAACGAAACAATTTTTTTAAAATAAAAGAGAGAATGCATTACACACAGTATGAGAGTGTTATAAAAGAAAGAAGTGTGTTTCTCAAACTAATAAGTGATGATTTAGGTATGAACTAAAAGAAAAAAGATAATTTAGATATGTTTTTGCCACTTATCTCTAAACTTATTATTTTTTATACTTATATATAGAATATAATTTTTCAATTAAGAGTATTTGACTTAACCCTCCTGCGCTCAACTCATGTAAAAAATTGTGATAATGTTTAAAAGATAATATGCTTAGTATTATAAACTAGATGAGTTCATAACTTATTGAGTTTCTACGCTAAAAAAAACTAGTACTCCATACTTACTAGATACAACTAATGTAACATTTCTTATGAAGATTAGAATTGACTATTATGCAATTTTCTCATATGTTTAGATTAAAGAATTAAAAATAATAACAAATCATATATGATGTATACATTAATACAAAAATAAAATGCTTAATTGATCAATATTAAACATTAAATACAATTAGTTGTTGCTAACCAACCATCCAGCAAAAGGGTTGAAAAGGTTATGTCCTTACCGTCAAGTGACGTTCAGCTCCTATTTGTAAATTTATTAATCAAATATCATATAAGTTTATTCGAGATAAATAAATTCTAAGATTAGTATGGTTTTGTTCATTCCTAAAGAAAGTACTACTTGCAAAATAAATGAGATACTTAGTTGGATTTCCAAAAAATGAAATCCTTTTTTACTTCTTAAAATGGTCCTTTTGGTCCAAAATGGAATTTTAAATACAGAAATAATAGTCATTAGCCAATGAAATATTAAATGATATATACAATTTTTAAAAAGTCTTTCTATGCTTATTTGCATTTATTTAAAACGCTATTGACTTGTTTCTCAATGAATGCATTAAGGTTCAAGGCATATTCTTACCATTTTAATTTATTTGTCGATTTTGATTTAGCAAACAGTTTAAAAAATTTTAAAAAGACTTTTAATTTTTTTGATTTTAAACTGAAGATATGTACAATATACCAAAATATCATATCCTTGAATCTTGTAATCTTAAGCAAGGCACATAAAAAATTAAAATTTATAAGTTGCCAAAAAAAATAAATAGACATTTTTTAAAAAGTCCAACTAAAAAAATAATAAGACAAACAAATTGAAACAAAGAGAATAGTGTGTGTGTATATATATATATATATATATAAAGGCATTATAACACAAAATGTTGGATCCATGCTAGCACAAATCAATGGCATCTAGTAGTTTTATAGGTGTGGACAGTGGCGAAGTCATATATATTTGAAGGATGTCGATTGATACCTATCTGTCGGGAAATTATATTGTTTAGCTAAGTAATTTTTTTTTTATGTATATATATTATAGGGAAAAGGGTCAAAAATGCCCTCAAACTATGTGAAATGAACAAAAATGTCATATGTTTATATTTGGCTAAAAAATGCCCTTTTGTCACGACCCAAAATGAGTCGTGAGTGGCACCCACTTAACCTCCTAAGTGGGCGAACCAAGGAATCCAAACCCCAACATATATCAATAATTCAACTACGAATAACAACGATAATGCGGAAGCTCAAAACTTATTAAAGTAACCAATCAAATAAACCTCTAAAGTCTAACACTTATTATCCCCAAAATTTGAAAGTCATCACATCAAGGACATCTAATCTTCAAATACTAAGTCTAAGAGTATTAAAGACACCAAAATAAATGAATAAAATAGTTTATGTCCGAGAACTAAGGACATCATGCCATGACCAAGAAAATCCAACACGAGCTGGAATAAATAGCTCACCCTGGAACCTGATGTGCTGGAGACTGGCTAGAGCTGAGGGCGATTCGAAGTCACGGATACACTCGTTGCATTCCACAAAAAGAAAACAAAGAAAAACACAAGTAGGGCTCAGTACATGGCAACATGTACTGAGTAAATATCATCGGCCAACCCAAAATAGAAACTAATATGTAATGAATAATAGTATAAAATCAACTATGACACTTAGCAGGTGGCAAGCAACAAACACATGAACCAGTGTCAACAACACTAAAGTAAGTACGTAATCAGTCAACAATACCAAGATCATACATGAGGACTTATGCCTCCAAACCAAACTAATTTGGGAATTGAGTTCTTTGAGATTGAGTACATTAAGTTAATTCAATATCTTTTTCCTTTAATGTTATAGTGTTGGAACGTGACACTTCGATCCAATAATACCGTGTCGGAACGTGACACTCCGATCCAATTATACCGTGTCGGAAATTGACAGTCCGATCCAATTATACCATTAATTTATCATTAATTATCACCACTTTTCAATTCATTAACAATATTTCATCAAACCTTCTTTATTCAAGACATCATTTCGATAGAGAGGGTTCAAGATTATAAATTTCACGGTCTCAAGATTTCAAACCAATCACAAACCACATAACCAAGCTACACAATCACACAATCAAGTACATAGGGAATTTCACAATATCATTCAATGCATATCAATCACTATTAAGAGTCTATCTATCAAATAGAATAAACCATAACCTACCTCCACCGAAGAACCGAAGTCAAGCAAGCTACTTCTCCAATACTTTTCATTTCCTCAATGCCTCCGAACCTTTTCAATCTATCAAGTATATATGCATAATTTGTCAGTTAACGAGTCTATAAACACTCGTATTATTCTATGTCTAGCCTAGACCCAAAAACTCACCTAATTTTATTAGAAAAAGAATGTGTTAAAAATAAATAAATAATATATTTATTTAGAAAATGATCATTTTTGACCCGTTAAATAATAATGACAATTTTGAACCAAAATATTGATGGTAAAGACATTTTTGAACCAAACCATAAACAGAGGATATGTTAATCATTTCACATAATTTAAGGGCATTTTAAATTTTTTTTCCTATATTACATATTGACATTTCTTGACTTCTATACGATGTTACTTTTTTATGTTTTTATATTTTAATAGTTCTTAATCGAATTTTTGACTCTGCTACTAAATGTGGGATTACTGAAAGACCACTTCACATGGCCATTCATGACCTAAACTATTTAGGTTAAAAAAAAAAAGTATGACAATAAATTGACTATTTATCTCTGACTTATGGGTTATATTAGGGTTGTTCAAAATCAAATTAAAATCAATAATTCGAATTGAAACAAAGTTATTGGTTTATCAGTAATGGATTATTGGTTTAGCAGTGTGATAACGATTTTGATTTATTTTGTTATCGAATTATCGGTTCTTAACGGTTTGAGGTTTTTTCTGAACGGGCTAACTGATAACCCGATAGTAAATTAAATAATTATATTTATACTTTTTTGTATATAAAGTCCATGACTTAGAGTTTGATTTCCTACTTTTATTTCTGGTTGTCTCAAACTCTTGGTTATTCTACAATGTAAAAGTGTTTGCTTTTGAGCAAGATGTAACTTGTGAACTCATGTGCATAGTTCATTTGATTTGTCACCTTGTTTCCAAGTGATTTTCAATGTTTTTTTTTTAATGTCAAATCTTAACGGTTAAACTGATAACCGAATCAATAATGATCAATAACCAATAAGCCAATATCTTAATGGTTTTATAACGGTTTAGTATCTCTACAAACCAATAGGAGTATACAAGTGATACATAAAATAATAAAAACAAGTGATACCCGAGCGAATAAATACAAATTGTATAAATTTAAACAAATGAAGACAAGTGACATAAGGTCGAATGAATATAAATGATACAAGAGCAAATTAATGCAAAGGATACTAGAGCGAAAGGATTAATGTAACGGATACTAGTGTGAGAGGGGTGAAAATACATAATACAGCTTATATACATGAATGATCAATACAATAAATATAGTCGCTTGACACCTCAAAAGATATAAAAATACAAAAAGAGAGGTAGGGGAGAGAGGGGATACAACCTAAATGCATGTCTAAATACAACAACTACAATGACCTGAAACCTCAAAAAATATAGAAATACTAAATGTGTGTGTGAGAGAGAGAGGAAACAACTTAAAAGCACATATCTATATAACAAATACAGTCACATATAACACCTCCAAAATATAGAAATACAGAGAGGGAGGGGTTGAAATACATAAAACAGAATGGGGTGAGAGAAGATACAATCTAACTGTATAGATGAATACAACAAATACACTTACTTGATACATCAATATACAGGGATAGCAGGGGCTTCACCAACTATTAATAAAAACTATTTTTAATAAGATATACCAACTATTAATAAAAACTTTCTTTTACTTTAAATATGTATGTTATTTGTAATTTATTTAACAATATTATTTTTATCATTCTTTCACTGCAAAATTATTTTATATATAATTATTTAAGAAGAATTTCAGTTATGTAGGATTTCTATTTTATACAAGGTATGAATGTGTTTAAAAATATATAGATAACTTTATTAGAGAATGACGAATGTAACCGTAAGATATTCATAATATAAAAAATGTAAGTGTTTTTATAAAACATAAAGGGCCTATCATTAATTGAGTCATAATGTAGAAATGTTTAGTGTAGTTAATTAGGATCAACCCTTTAAAGTATTTTGAGTTTTGATTGTTTTTATTAAAATATTTTTGAATTGTATTTCAAAAATTATTTAAATACGTAGTTTAAATTTATTTAGACATATAAATTTTATAAAACTACTTAATTTGAGATAATATTAATAACAAATATAAATTTATTCGCAAGCTATCCATCGTCATAACACAGGAGCACAAGATTACAATATTAACGAGTGAGTACTCTCTTGGGTTGTTGTTAATTAGAGTCGTCACTTAATTATTTAAATATTTAATTTAATCTTTCTATAATAAAATAATTAATAAATATGCAAAACTTCAACATTAATATGTGACTCTCTTGGATTGATGTTAAATGAAGTCGATACCCGATGGCACTCACGAACTATATGATATCTATAATTTCTATAATGTGTTGATATCTATCATATTTAAAGTGTTTTGAGTAATGACTGTCGTTATTAAAATATTTTCAATTTTATTTTAAAAAATTATTTAAACATGTAAATTTTAAATTCAAAATTCTTAAATATTAGAAATTCTTTTCTTATCATTTATATGCAGTTTAAGTGCAAAATTTATATAAAGTGAGATTTTAGTGATATTGAATTTTAAATGTCATTGGTTTTTGTATTGTTCTACTAATAAAATATTTAGGCAAAATTTTCAAATAGCATATTAACTTTCTCTCGTCCTACTTCTAGAGATGGATAGAAAAATTTTTAAATGAATAAATCATTTAGATCATCATCAGAAAAGTTATATTATGAATAAAATTGCATAACTTAAGTCATAGCAAAAAAGTGACTAAACTTTTATGTTGGCAATTTCAATAATTACTTATTACATGTAATACTTAACTAAGAATTATATTTCAGATTTCTTTTCCTATAATGTGTTGATATCTATCATATTTAATGTGTTTTAAATTTTGACTGTCGTTAGTGAAATTTTTCCAAATCACATATAAAATTTTAAAATATGTAATTTAATTTTTTAAATATAGTAATTAATAAGATTACTTAATTAGAGGTTATATTGAAAATACATAAAGTCCCCATTAAACTAATACTTGTTTTTGAAAAGACACTTAAATTTTGCGGAGATCATATGACCCCCCCAACCCCCCCCCCCCCAAACAATTTTAAAATAATACTATTGCCTCATTTTTCGATCTACCCCACTTTTAAGAAAGGAAGTGATGTCATGCACCAATTCTTGATTGCCACGTGTTAAAAGTACCATAAATCTAAAAAATAGAAAGAAGACTAACTTTTTATAAAAGAAAAAAATAAATTCAAC
>JAJOOH010024312.1:0-24055 GCA_029582605.1 Solanum gracilifrons | reverse complement strand
CAAGTAGCCGAAACCTTTTCCCAAGATGCTAGGAAAAGTTCTGAAGTTTCTGAACCAAGATCTTGAGCCCTAGTGGCTCTGATACCATGTAGTTTGCAGAACTGAATTGCTTGTTTATTATATCAACATTACATGCATATATACACTAGAAAGAAGCATCAACAAAGGTAAGAAAATATCCTACATATCTCTTATGATTCCTACAGATATCTCCTATCTATATAAGGTAATAGAATGTATTTACAATATTCTGTAACACATATCAATAACAAGTGTAAAGAATCCAAACAGTTAAATGAACAAGGTAGTTACAATTATCAGAATTCTTCAAGTCAGGCAAGTAAGCTTCAGATAATGTCAACCAAACAGGTAAGAATCAATATGAAGTACGATAACCAATGCAATGCAAGTGATGTGAGATGAGATGCAATGCAATGGCCAATGCACCAGTACACACACTCCTGCGGTAGGTAGTCGGGACTCATGGAGGACTCGCGAGGTCCATATACTGCCCCCACAATCCGGTCTGTAGACCCATCGGGTAAAATAGTATCATCACTCCATCCAGAATCCGGTCTCTTAGACCCATCTGTTAATCATTGTATCATCATTTCATCCGGAATTCGGTCTTTTAAACTCATCAGATTAACCATATGATTCATCAAGTATATAATGCATGAGACATCATATGAAAGCATAATAGAATACTAGAGTTATGGAATACATGAACAGATAAAATGCCTTTCAACCAGTTCATACTTCAATTTACAAATAATAGTGAGTTATGAATATCAGATGGTCATACAAGCCATGTATCAACTAAAAGCTCAATTAGTCATGTTCTTACCCACTGTTATCATATAATTTTTTTGATGGGTAAAAGTTTTTATTAATATGGTACCAAGATAGCACAGGACTAAGTACAAAGCTACAACATCTCCACAATCATACTACATATTCCCCCCTAAAAGATCCAAAAAAAAAAACAAATATTGGTCCGTCCTATCTAAAGTACTACTATAACACCAAAAAAACAAGTTTTTGATACATTTATTTTTTTCTCTAGCAATCTACGGTCTTTTTCCCTCAAAGCATGTCTTGTTCCTTTCCAGCCAAACAGTCCAAAATATGCAAATGGGAATGGTCCTCCATATCTGTTTCGCTCTTCCCTTTACTCTTTGAGATTGCCAAACTTCCAACAGACTATTGATCCTGTGATATAACCAGAGACACACCCATAATGTTCAGAAACAATTTCCAGCATTGTCTTGAGAAACTGCAATGTAGGAACAAGTGCTCAACTGTTTCCTGCTCCCTGTTACAGAAAAACATCTGCTGTACATGGAATAGTCTCTCCTTTGCAGGTTATTTTGGTTTAAACGAGCATCCCTGGCTGCTAACCAACCAAAGCAGGCTGCTTTCAAAGGTTCCTTGGTTCTCCAGATCATTTTCCAGGGCCAGTAAGGAATACCCTGATTATTCTGCTGTAGAAACATTTTAGAAGAACTTTTGATTGAAAATAATTTATCCCTGTTATGGACCCAACTAACACATCTGTTTTATCTCAATCAATTAAGCATGTGTTCAGTTGTTCCATCAGTTGACCGAAACTTTCTACTTCTCTATCATTCAAGTTTCTCCTGATAGTAATATGCCAGCCTGAGTTTCATGGAAATTTAACAGGTTACATAACGAAGAATCAACAAGTTTTTCATTATGATGGAGCCAGTATACATTTTCTTTTTTGATTAATTCTAAAAACAAATTGCTCAACTTCTATCTCGGTTAAATGTGTTCTAGCTTCATCTGATAGCTTATGCATGTTTGTGTGCAACTGTGTGTGCCATATTTGCTGGTTGCACAAATTACATTAATAATGTGATGGGGTTAACCCATTTCCTGATATTTTAACTTGCAAATATTTTCAATGGCATAAAGTTCCGGCTTTCTTATCACTCTTTGAAATTTCTGATTAAGCATTCATCAAATTATGACACTGAATAATAACTTTCAGGCTTTATGGAAATCCTGTATGTGGAAATGCAAATGAGCGTCAGATTACCCAATTTTGTAAATCAAAAGATGGAGATGAAGAGTATGGAGTCTTTAACAATTCCATTCCAAGTTGTGCAGCCCAGCAGCCTTGCAACAGTTATTCCGAACATGTCCCAACATTAGCGGATGGCTGCTTTTGTGCAGCACCTTTTGGAGTTGGTTTTCGTTTAAGAAGCCCTAGCTTTTCAGACTTTCTGCCACATTACAGTGACTTTGAGCAGTGGATAAAAGACAGTGTTAACTTGAATATTTATCAAATATACATTCATTCTGTTGCATGGCAAAGCGGTCCTAGGCTTAGGACGTTTTTGAAATTTTTCCCTCCACGTATAAATGATTCCAATGATTTTGCCAAATTTAATGACAGTGAGATAGTACGGATCGCAAACGTATTTGCCACCTTTAATCTTACTGGAAGTGATGTCTTTGGCTCATATGACCTGCTCAATTTCACTGCCATGGGATATAGTTCTGGTATGTCTCCAAACCCATTGTGTTTATGCATAAGTACGATATAATCTTTAATGTTATTCACAGATCAGATTGATTAAATGTGTACATTTTCAGTTGTAGTTGTGTAATGATTTCCTGAGGAATTTAAAGTAAAACCAAATTGAATCAAGGAAAAAAAATGTGAATCTTGTGTGCCCGTATGATTTTTTTCTTTTATTCTTGCTGATTCTTGAATATAATTATTATTAATGTCGTTTATCTTTACTGGTCATGCTCAGATAAAAACTCTCTTTCCCGTTGTGCTCCATTTCGTTTCTGAAAATGTCTATTTATATCATCTATCTTGTGATATGGAACACAGTTTCTTCATGTTGTCGTTGAAGTATGCGAGTAAGAAAATTCAATGAAATGGTTTAGATACCCATGCATTATTGAAGCTTAACATCCTCATAGACATGCTAACCTGATAGAGATGCTAGTGATTCTTAGATTCTTTTGACTACATTACTATAAGTTCTTAATTAAGTAAAATCTACAGACCCATTCAGAAACTTACGAGGAATTGCCTACTATTGTTTTATTTTTTATTTCAAGAAGAATTTGTTTATTAATGATACAGAATCTGTTTAAAGAAACATTATAGAATCTTTGTAAGAAGAACAAAGATCTACTTTTTTATTTTTGTATTCTGTAAAGATGTTTCACAACACAGTCTTTGTCCTGAATATATATATCATTGTTACCTTTCTCAAAAAAACATGCTACCATATAAGAGAGACAATAACTTGCTCTGTTCTTGTCATTCTTCCTGTTTTCTCAAGATCAAATTCTGAAAATTTTCATTCTTGCAGCCCTTTTTCCCCCGTTGGGGGGAGGGGGAAGCAGAGTAAACATAGGCACCATGGCTGGAATTGTCTTTGGATCCTTATGTGCTGCAGCTGTGCTACTTATGGCCATAATATTCGTGTTTCTTAAAATGCGTCGAAGGTTCCATGTTTCAAAAGATCAATCATGTGAGTTAATCTTCAGTTATCGTATGTGACTTTGCCTCAGCTATGGGGAGTTTCTTCTCCATTTCTTTCACTCACCCCCGTTAGGACCTGCTGGTTAAGTAGTCAATAGACTTAACTTTTCTTGGATATTCTTATGAATCACCAAAAATGAGGCCGTGAAACCACATTTTTTGAGCGGTTCAAGCATATAACGCAAACTTCACACCTTATAATTTCCGATTTCCAGCTTCTGTAGAACAAAATATGCCAATAACCATTCTTTTTCTTCTTTACTGTGATTTTCTTGTTTAAATTGTCTATTTAATCAAGAAATAACACAGAATTGCCAGTGTCAACCATCTTTTTTGTATGTGGCAAACTATCTTTCTTAGTACGTTTGTTTGTAATTTAACTATGATATTGCTTGATGTTTACTTTAAGTTTCTTTTTAGGAGAGAGAGTCTGGTGCTTTAATTCCTCACATGGCCAGAGAATTTTATGGGTTTTATGGAAAGTTTGTGCATATTGCATTTTACAATAAGCTCTCCGCCAATGCCCCATCACCCCTAAAACAAAAAAGTGGAAAATAAATAGAAAGTGTGCTGGGCATGTATAACTAAGTAATACCCTTGTTGTAATGCGTCTGTTATTAGTATATTAATTATACTACAATTTATGTTCTTTTATTAGTCAGGGTTAATTGATATTCTTAAACAACATTATACCCAGTGTAGTCCCACAAATTAGGGCCCGAAGAGGGTAGAGTGTACCCAGACCTTACCCCTACCTCAAAGGTCTCAGGTTGTCTCCGATGATCCTCGACTCAAGAAAAACAGCCCAAAGTAGTCTAGAAAAAGAAATAATGGAAGTATAAGAAACAACACATAGTAACAAAACAATATTACACAAAACACTATGATAGTCGAAGTACAAGGAACAATAGATAGTAACAGAAATTAATTGATATTCTTAAAGTGAAAAACATTAGTTGAAGCCAACTATTGTATCAAAGGTTCATTTGCATTGAAGTAATTGTTGAAAATTGTTTTTGTTGCTGCAGATTTACTAGGAATAACAAGTAGTTTAGTTGAAGGAGGAGTCTTCCGTTGAATTTAAATTTAAATTTAAATCTAGTTGGATATATTTAATTGAGATAATTTAGGATTTTGAATTTTATTTTGCAGAATTTCTGATTTCAAGTTACTATTTTAAGCCCTCTATACTTAGCAAAATTATTGAAATACATAGTGTAATTACTTTTAAAAAAAAATTGGTGGCACCTTCTTTTAAAAAAACCAAGTGGTGTCAATGCTTTCTTTGATATTAGGGCCCGTTTGGCCATGCGATATGAAATAATGATATGGAATCATAATATGAAATCATGATTTTTGGAATCAACATAAAATCGCATGTCCAAACGCTGATTTCATTTCACGATTTCATATCGTGACATGATATCACATGGCCATACGCCTACTTATTGAATCTGTGAGTTCATAATTTGTGAGTCCATTGAAGTACTTTCGACCACTTTAACCCATAATCCGTGCTTATTTATAATGCGCATGGCTATTTCAACCAATACCAATTTCAACTAAATTTTAATTCATGCTACTTTCAAACCCATATTTCAACCATGAACAAGCAATCGTCTTTGTTTGAGTGTCCCACAAATTTTCACTAGTGAGAACTATCAAATTTGGTGAGTGAAGTTCAAGTCTTCCTATGAAATGTATAATTCATTGCGATGTAGTGTTGGAAGAGAAGTTTTTACAACACTTTTTGCAAATTTTATAATTGTCCATATTAAAACACTTTCAAAAGAGCTTTCAGGCAGAAAATGTTATTGAGGTGCTTTTTATGCACAAAACAAAAAGAACAAGAAAGATTCATGTTACAAAAGTATGCAAAGTTGGAGACACTCAAAATAATCCTCAAGCACAAACAACAGAAATAGAAATTGAGGAATAACTTTTTTAAATTGCAGCAACAAAAGCAAAGGAGTGTTGGAAATAGTTTTTGTTATTGCAGATTTACAGAATAACTAGTCTAGTTGCAGGAGGAGTATATGTTTGAATTTTAAATTAGTTTAGTTGCAGGAGGAGTATCTGTTTGAATTTAAATTTAAGTTTTGTTGAGATAGTTTAGGATTTTGAATTTTATTTTGCAGATTTTCTGTTTTCAAGTTGTCTATTTAAAGCGCTCTATGCTTGATAAAATTATTCATAGACATTTTAAAATTGTTCTTCCAATCTTTTTTGATGCACCATCTTTTAAAAAAAAAACAGTCATGCTATCATCACCTAAGCTTTTTCCTTTCATTCTTTTTATGACAACTTTTCATGCTAATGTTTTCAATGAATATCTAACTATGAGTAATTGAACCTTCTATGTCATTAATCTCTACCCAAGACCACGTGGAACTCATAGTAATGTTCCTTTCATTTCTTTTGTAGTGCCAAAATTTCCAATGCGAATAGAAGGTGTTAAGGCATTGGGTTTTAAGGAATTAGAGGCAGCAACTAACAGTTTTAGTAGTACAACAATAATTGGTCAAGGAGGCTATGGAAAGGTCTACAAAGGCATTTTAGCAGAGGGCACAATAGTGGCAATAAAACGTGCACAGCAAGGCTCATTACAGGGGGAAAAAGAGTTCTATACTGAGATAGAATTACTGTCACGTTTGCATCACCGAAATCTGGTTTCTTTGGTGGGATACTGTAATGAAGGAATTGAACAAGTAAGATTATCCAAACTGGAAAAATAATACACAATACATTTTATATATATATATATATATATATTCTTATGGTGATCATCTCAGTTCAATAGTCAACTTCTGATTGCCCAGTTCTGGTTGAACACCTAGGCCAAAATTGAAATTTGTGCATTGATCATTTTGAATCCCTTGCTGCCAGTGTGCAGAAGCAATCAAGCATAACATCAACCACCTTCTACAACTTAGAGAAATCTATTTGATATCAATCCAGATGCTAATGAAATGACAAGAATCACATAAATGATAGTTAAATTGCAGCGCAAAGTTCATAGACTTAGCTGATTCTTCCGTTAAAGTAAACTCAAGCAAAAGTCTTCTGAGATAGTATTTTCATCATATATCTTTTTTTGTCACCAATTTTTATCACATGTTAAGTGATTCAATTTGTGAGCAAATCCAATCTACAGTACTTAGATCACTAAATATTAAGTTCAACCAGCAGTCCCATCTATGAGCCACTCATCAGTTACATCCCTCATACTTGCATACATACTCTGGTTGCATTAGTGAAATGCATATCTTCTGAAAAATTAATCAAATTAAGAAACAGATGGAATGATAAGAAAGGATATTAAGTTTTGTAGTTTTCTGTTATACTTTTGTAATAGTTGGTTTCATGTGCATGCAGATGTTGGTGTATGAGTTCATGCCAAATGGTTCCTTACATGATCTTCTCTCTGGTATGTGATGTATCCTTCCTTTGCCTATGGTGTCATTTGACTTCCTTTTGTTAGAATCAAGCACATTTATTCTCCTTTTTTCACTTTTTCTACTGGTGTTCTTTATTTTTATCCAAAAAAGAGGGTGAAAGATGTCCCTCTAGTAAAGAATGCTTGTATACATGAAAGTAAATCTAATTTCTCAGAGAGCGTTTTTTTTTTGAAGTTTTTACTTCATTTTGACTCCTGTACTCCGATGGTCAGTTTCCTACTTTCTTCACTTGTGTGATGAGGTCATCAACATGTTTATCACGTGGAACCTTATATTCTTAATTGTAATCATGTGTTAGTAAGATTATTAAAGATCTTACTTTATTTTTACAGCTAGATATGAGCAACGTCTGAGTCTTGGAACAAGGTTATACATTGCTTTAGGTGCTGCCAGGGGCATCCTCTACCTCCATTCTGAAGCTGATCCTCCAATAATCCATCGTGATATCAAGGCAAATAACATACTGTTGGACTCCAAGTTCACCGCAAAAGTTTCTGATTTTGGAATCTCAAGGCTTGCACCATTACCTGATGCTGAAACGAGTGGAAATGTATCAACTGTTGTGAAAGGAACTCCTGTAAGGCTTTACTCGTCTTATATGTTGAAGCCTGCAATAGAAAATCGCATTGCAATAAGACCTGCAACTTAAGCAATCTAGGTAGCATGACCACAGACCAGGACTTGATATTCTTCAAAATCAATGATAAAAATGGCTGAGAATAGGGAGAACTTTTCTATATTCATTCTAACATATGCATGAAATTGTCTCATTAAATGGATCAAATCTCCTATCAAAATAATTAATCAACAGTGTGATACATTCATCTTCTTAAGCACTTCAATAATGGACGGTTGACCTTCTTCCACCTTTTCGTGTGTTCCCAACCTCCATCAATCATTGCAGAATTTAAACATGAGTCTACATCTCACAGTAAAAATTGATGGACAAAACAATTGTCTTAAAAAAATGTTTTTTCAGTAACATGCTTAAGACACATTTTAAAGGTAGTTACTGTTGAGTCCCACATTGGTCGGTGGGAGGCAAATTTGTCTCCATATAGTGTCTTGGACAATCTTCCACTCATGAGTTAGCTTTTGGGGTTTAGTTAGGCCCAAAATACATTTCTTTATCATGGTGTCATAGCTAAGCCAAGCTCACAAGTCAACACACAAGGCTCTTAGGAATGGTGCCTTGAGTGC
This sequence comes from Solanum gracilifrons, assembly GCA_029582605.1. Lineage (NCBI taxonomy): Eukaryota > Viridiplantae > Streptophyta > Magnoliopsida > Solanales > Solanaceae > Solanum > Solanum gracilifrons. The sequence goes on along the minus strand of JAJOOH010024312.1, from coordinate 15,865 downwards.
TCAATCGGCACAGATGTCTTTATCATTCCCACAGATAGCGGGCAGGGTATAATTGGTCCATACACTGTGCCTCCAACACTCGTTGGGCGCCCAACGCTCACTTTGAAGATGTGTGTCGCCCATAGAGTTTCCTAACTCGTATGGATACCATAGACACTCCTTAGAGATGCCTAGGCAGGCCCTTGAGGATCCCCCTCAAGGTTGCTCACTTGGTACGGCTTGATGCCAGCACCCACGGGGGAGGTTGGCTGAGCATGCAACACATCTGCTCCTTTTTTTATGCTTTAAAGAAATAGGTCACACTGGATGATATGTTTTGGTCAGAGAATCATAATGGGTATTTCTTATTGATCCGAACTCCAAAGGACATCGTTTGTTCCTAAAGACTTGTCTTGACATCCTTCACACCTCCATGAAGTTTTACACCTCCATTGACTTTTTATTTTTAGTTAAGAGAATGCCTATATATATATATATATTGCTACTTTGATTTGTTCATTAATGATTTAATTGTTAGTTGACTTTTTATTTTTAGTTAAGAGAATGCCCTTACACTGAACCAAACTTTTGAAAAAATAACACTGACACCGAACCGAGAAACCGAATTAGTTCGGTTCGGTTCGGTTTTTCGGTTTTCCGGTATTTATGTCCACCCCTACCCACAACTGCACGTCTAGGCCAACAGGCTCTCAAGGCTGAATCCAAGCCAACCTCACAAGTCAACACACGAGGCTCTTAACAGCGGTGCATGGAGTGCTCATTCGGCATGAAGGTCTTTATCATTCCCACAGATAGCCCGCAGGGCATAATCTGTCCATACATGGAGCCTCCAGCACTCATTGGGCGTCAACGCTAGCTCTGAGGTTGTGCACCGCCCATAGAGTTTCCTAACGTGTATGGGTACCTTGGACACTCCTTAGAGATGCCTAGGCAGGCCTTTGAGGATCCCCTTTTATCATGGTATCGGAGCCAACCCACCCAATGCTTGTTCACCCGATGTTAGCCCCCACCTTACAGTGTCCATGCTCCAAATGTCCAATCCTGGCTCCAGATTTCCTTACATGGTTTTCGGAAATCCTCCCCTCATGTGATCTTTTTAGGGTTGAGTTAAGCCCAAGATACATTTATTTAGCAGTTACATACATGTATATGATGGTCTGCCCTGTATGGTAACAATCTAAAATCATGTTTCTCAAAATCTGGCGATTAAATCTTAGTGTTTCCCAAAGCAAATATTTGCCATGGTTAAGACTTCTTGTTTACGGTCAATAGTAAATTTGAATATTCACTCCAGCTGAATGCTTTATGGAATGAAACCCATATGGGTTTGACAGGGAAAATATTGAAACTGTGGAAATGGCTTGCAAACTCAGAATATCATGCCTCATTGATTTTAGTGTCAAACATCAGTCACTGTTATTTATGATTAACAATGAGTAAATTATGATTTTCAGATATCTACCAGTTTATTCCTAACTAATCAAAGTTCGATTCAATCATCAAGTTACACTAATGAATCTAATATAAAGGAAAAAGTATAATCTGGGGATGATCTTGTTCAAAATCTCTCTATCTATGTATCTCTCTCTCACACACAGAGACTTGCTTGATTGTTTTTGTCTTCTTGCCTTTCCTCTTGAGAATTCATTCTCCGAAGTTTGATCATGAATACACATACTATGATCCCCTAGTATTTCATTGCTTTTTACCTTCTCAATTATTTTTCTCTTTGCTTCTCCAAAGATAGCTGACAGTTGCCAAAATTTGACACTTGTGTAGGGCTACCTTGATCCTGAGTACTTCTTTACTCACAAGTTGACAGAGAAAAGTGATGTTTACAGCCTTGGTATTGTATTTCTGGAGCTTTTAACAGGGATGCGACCTATTTCTCATGGAAGGAACATCGTCCGGGAGGTACTTGCTTCTTTTTTCCCCCTAAAGTTATCTTAGCATTGCACTTTGTTCATGAAGACGGAAATCTTCAAGGGAACATTTGATAGCTCTTCTAGATATATTCGGTGTCTGCTAATGGATCTGAACTAAAGCAGTAGAGGGCATTTGCTTTCATGAGTTTCAGTTTTTTTATCGCTTTAATAAGAACCTCAATAAATTCCAATGTGATCTATTTTATGAAATTGAAATACAGCATACGAATCAATATAGTTACTGGGTCCTTAAAACTATTTTTTTTTGAAACTGGCAACATTTGAATTGATATTTGTACTTAGGTAGTACCGGAAGAACCATATTTACAACAAAGTAAGGCAAAAAGAAACTTATCCTGACTCTAGATGGACCCCTAAAACATCTAAAATTGACTCAGTCTCATTAGAGCAAACATTTGCACACCAAAGGCAGAACAACAATATACATTAAAGTTTAATCTCTTGCACATTGCTGCTCCTGTTTTCAAAATATCTGTCATTCCTCTCTCTCCATATAGTACACCAAATGCAGGCAGGAATAATCCTCCATCTGTGTCTGTTTCTAGCTCCAAATCCTGTTCCTTGCCAACTGAAAAGAGTATCATCAATCTTACTAGGCATTATCCATGAAATGCCTCTGAGATTGAGGAAAATCTGCCACAGTTGGTCAGTGACTTTACAGTGTAGGAAGATATGTCTAACTGTCTCAACATCTATTCCACATAAAGGACGTATGTTGCACAGTGGAATTCCCCTCTTTGCCACATTGTCAAGAGTCAAAGTAGCCTCATCATATCATATAATCATATCATCATATCATATATCATATATAATACTATAAGTGGGAACAAAAAAAGTTAAAAGTTGAAATACCAAAATAACCTTATAAAGTTGAGTTACTACAATAATACTAGTACTAGTAGTATTACTAAAAGTGGGAACAAATAAAGTTATAAGTTGAAATACCAAAATAACCCTACAAAGTTGAGTTACTACAATAATACCATTAAAACAAGAAATAAGTTTTTCCTAATAAAATCTAAAATCTAAAATCTAAATTATTCAGCATTAAAACATGAAATAAATATTTTTTTAAAATAAAATCTAAACTATTCATTTATGACAACGTACAAAACTGGCTCTTAATTGTTTTGTTACCTTTTCTAAAACGCATGTCTTTTCTTTTCTTCTTTTTTTCCAGAAAATAATTAATTACATCAATTTTTTTACGCATGCATCTTTACTTAAGAGCTAACTTTTATAATTTTCATATATTTAATCTTCTAATTCTCATTTCTTAATCTTGACCTTTCAAATTTCTCACAAATAAAAAAAATACAAATGAGTAATTATTCCTTAAAGATAAGAAATTAAAGTAGATACATGTATCTTTTAAAGTTAATTTTCATGCTTTATCTTTTTTATATTTATTTTAATAGTATTTGATCTTTCAAATTTCCATGTAACTTTTCATATTACTGCAATTCTTGTCCTATAAATTCAACCTTTCCTAGGAAGACTTTTATTTACTACTCCTACAATTTTTGTGTGTTGGAGGTCTAAATCGGTGAAATAATGTCACAATTTGTTGTGAAAGTTGTGAGATCTCCCTTATACAATCATGGGAATAGACAAGAATTCAGTTATTGAAGCATCGGAGCTTGATGTATCAGTTTTATTCTTGTTTGTAGTAATTAGAATTATAATGAGACTTTTCTATCTCGCTTTATATAGTTGAATTGCTGATTTGTTAGCAACTTGCTTTAATTTTAGATTTTTTTTTGTATGCTCAAATATAGACTATTTGTTACGTTAATTTTTATTTCAGTTTTCATTATAGAGCAAAGCAAACCTAATTGTCTTGTTCATGTGTTTCTTTCTTCTTATGTTTGTTCTTTGTACTTCTAATTTTACACGTATATTAACTTTCACCTTTAAGAATGAATTTGATAGAATGTTTACTCATTTTTTTGTTGAAAAAAAAGAAGGTGAAACATATAGCATTTGGTTAATGGTGGATAAGTCATGTATGAAGAGACAATTAAATTCTATAAAAATATAGTAGTATGTTTATAAATATTCTGATTTTCAAACTATAAATTATAAGACTTTTTACACCTTAATTTTTAATAGTTATAATTAAATTATTAGTTTAAGTGCTCGTGGATAAAAATTTAATATACTATTCTTGTACACATCCATTATAATTATACAAAAAGTAAATAATTTCCTATCAAGCTTTTAATTGATGAAACATTAATATTGCACTACGGTTTGCATAAATTAATCTCATGCAATCTTTTGATCTTCTAACACTATTCTACCAACAAAAAGGAACTTTTAACACTATCGAGAAATTTAATTTGGCTAGCTGTTATCTTTTCCCTTTTGCTTTACAAACTCATATTTTGACTTATAAATAGAGTTTATTTTATTAACTTCTCATATCATTATCTCGGTGCATTCACTTGGAGGTCATGAAATTGGAGTATCAAAGTTAATAGTGAGACAAAGTAAGAAACCTCAATTAGACACATTTGTTTAGAAAGAACTCAAATCACGTTATTTAATAATGTTTATTTTTAAAAAAACTAATATACTCATAAGGGTTACACGCGCAAAGCGCGTGCTCAGAAACTAGTTAGCTAAAAGTCAAGTGAAACATGCCACTTTGTGTGGCACTTTGGCTTACCAAATGTGCTTCCAAGGCCACTTAATAATCCGAGCTCTAGGTTGGTTTGTCAGCTTGTATCCCTCTTTCACCTTATATATGCCTTTGCTATGCCCATTCCACCATAAGCAATCCTCTCCTCTCCTCTTTGTAGTCCTTGAAAGTTCTCCAAAAACTTACAATTCAGTCACTCTTGGAATTTCCCAATCATTTAAATGTCTTCTGAGGACAAATCCCTGCCTTGTGGTGTCCACATTTCAGCAACTGTCTCGTGTTGATGTTGAGCCAAAGCACAAATGTCAGGAAATAAACTTTGTAAACTATCAGGACCCATTCATTTTTCTAACCAAAAAAAGAGTCATGTTGCCGTTATGTACCTTGATAGTAGATTGAATTTTAAGGAATGGACAGAAGAGCCTGATGGATCTCCAAAGACTAACACCATAAGGGATAGTGACTTCTTTAGTTACCCAATTGTCCAGCTCCCCATACTTGTTCTTGATGACATTACACCATAAAGCTTGAGTCTCCTGTGGGTATCTCGATAGCCATTTCATCTTAAGAGTTCTGCTTTGGTCCTTAAGGTTCTTGATGCCTAATCCACCCTGTCTTTTGCTTCTGATAATATTCTTTCATTTGACGAGGTGGTAACTTTTCTTCTCCTTATTACCTTGCCACAGAAAATTTCTCCTGATTTTATCCAACCTTCAAACCACTGTATGAGGTATATGAAATAGGGACACCATGTAAGTTGGTAGAGCATCTAGGACAGAGTTTATCAAAGTTAGTCTACCTCCCAGTGACAAATAATATGATCTCCATCTGGACAATCTCTTCTACATTTCTCCAAAATTGGATTCCAGTTATCTATGGATCTTGACTTTGCTCTCAAAGGCATGCCAAGATATGTTGATGGCAATGTGCCTACCACTCCTCTCAGAATTTGTGATAGGTGCTCCATATTGGGGACCAAATTAATTGGAAAGGTTAGTAATGAAGTAGAGAAAGCTGTTATAGCCCAACCCTTATTTCTTACTGTAGAATGCTTAGGGATGAGTTCCCAAAGTTGGATGCGTTGACATAAAATGTTATGACAGCTAGAAATTGAGATCAGCACTAATAACATGTCCATTGTCTTAATAGTATCCAGTAGGTGTTTGACCTAAATGAAAATGGTGAAGTTCTCAATGTTTAAGCTGATCCACAACTAGTACTAGCTCACCAGCCTAGAAGACGAGAAATGGCAGAAAATTAGAGTTCGAGATCAACACCTATGTGAATCAGACATTTTGAATTAAAGCTCAAACTATTTAGAAGTTTGAGGAAAAACTACAGTCAAAGAAAAAACTGTTGAAATCTCCAAATAGTTAAAGTGTCATTCTTTTTGGGAACGGAGGGAGTAAGAAAAGTTACTTTTGTACTATTGACAGGTGAATGCAGCATGCCAATCAGGGATGATGTCTTCTATAATAGACAAGAGTATAGGTCCATATTCCTCAGATTGTGTCAAGAAATTCCTGGATTTGGCCCTGAAGTGTTCACTGGATGAACAACAGGACAGACCGCTTATGCTGGAGGTGGTGAGAGAGTTAGAGAACATAACTTGCATGCTTCCAGCAATTGACAATAATAATATTGCACCCGATTTAGATGTTTCCACATCACCAACTTCAGCTTATTCCAAACACACTACATCTTACACGACCATGGAAGGAATTGAGCTTGTGAGCGGTGCCATTCCCTCCATCAGGCCTCGTTGATGTTTTTAAGGACTTGCTATATACCCTTCATTTACCAACATGTTAATGGTCAAAATTCTGAAGTATTAGAAGTTCAGTATTAGTAAGTCTGAGGTATGTAAATATATATATGCAGTTTGAATCAATACTGAGAGGATAAAAAGACTTGTATATATTGGTTATAAAAAAAAAAAAGACTTGTATATATGTTGTTGTTCCATTCAGAAGAGAAGTGATTTTATCATTTCATGTAAGAGTTTTTTTAAATGAATACAGAAAACAGCTTGTTTGTAGTAATCAATTACTGAAAATATTACCAAAAGAATGTGTTCTAAAATCTCATGTTATTGAACTGTTTTATTCATCATTTTTATTTTTATTCTGTTTTAGAAATACGATAGATTTAGCGTCTAATTATTTATTACACAACAATAACATACCCGGTTTAATTATTTATTACACATAATATGAAAATGATAAGGTCCTACTATATTCTTTTAGGGAGAACTCATATAAGTACAACTCATACACATACATTGCAATAGAATGACCAATTTTAACTTTGCAAATCTGTAGCCCAAAAACATTAGGCCTGGGTTCGGAAAAGAGGATTTTCTGTTGTTCTTTTTCAAATATTCAAGTGCAAAGTTGGATGATTTTCCATTTTTCTCCTTCATGTTCGTATACATTCTTATTCTAGCTATAAAAAAAATAATTAGCAAATCCATAAATAATACAATTTGAAAATCTTTTTAAAAAAAATCTTGTCCAAGTTCCAAATGAAACAAAATCAAAGAGAAAAATAAAATAAAAAAATTGTTGCAACTTCGTGATTTGGAGAGAGATTAACAAGGAAAGTCGATTAATACATAGATTGTACGAGAAAAAGTAAGAAAACATACCAAAGATGGTTTTTAACATCATATGTAGAGTACATGTATAATGTATAACTTGTATAAATTTGTATAAATAATACAATACAGAAAAAGAATATATTGCATAAATACACAATTATACACGCATTATAACTTTGTATAATTATATGTGGAAACTAGATTTCATCTTCAACTTTGTTTTTCAACTAGTATGATTTTCAAGATCAACTTTTGTCAAACATTCAAACTCCATCGACATAGCATATTCTAGAGTCAAGTTACTGCAAGTTTTTTCAATAATTAAAATTTCATCAAATAGTTTGAGTAATATTTTCCACATCTCATTCTTGTAGTTAGTTATGAAATCCTTTTCATTTTTCTCCATCATTTGTTCTCATTGAACTTTTGTTTAAATTTCTCATCGACTCATGAAGAACTGATTCTGTCATATTTGGAAATAGCACTTCTATTTCTCGCCATTAAAGCTTGCACCAAACTATAACCACTTCATAGTCCTGCTTTCAAGTTCAATCATCCTCTTGAAGAATATGGTATTATAGTCATGAAGACATTGAACTTTATCATAGACTCCAATCTTCACACTTCCTTTTAGAGAGAATTTTCTGAAAATTAGAGGTCTAATTGTGTCGATTTGGGGTCGACTTTTCAGGAATCAACCAACAATTGCTCCTTTACACTGAGACTTGCTTGTACTAAAAAAAATTACACAAGCATACCAAATTATTGCAGAGGGGAAAACATGTTGAAAACGACTAAGGCAGCAGAAAGATTATATCAACATCCCAAATTTTGTCATAGCAAACATTGAATATGTGGTGAGCTACATAAATCTGAACAAATGAACAAGCTTGAAATAAAATGAATACAATTGTTAACCTATCTACCAAGTTGTGAATATTACAGCGGTTTGACAATGTGGTTGATTCCTATTCAAGCTTCTTAAAAGAATACTGTCAACATCTGGGCACTCGTGCTCATTTAAAAATTCAGCAACAAATGTCATCTGAAATGTCTTAGGTATATAACCGTAGCACTGCAAGCCCAACAGCCGATATAGAGACAAGAGTACCTATACAGTATTTAATCACTTCATACTTTGCAGCTTCAATTTGCGCCCTCAATGCATGAATTTCCTGTACATGGATCAAGCAAGAGAAAAAGAAGATATTCACAAGATGCATTGAGTTTAAAGAACGTTCATGCTCAAAATATACAAGATCCCACACTTACCCGATCAAGCTTATTTGTAAGATTTGTAGTTTCTGCATTTTGATTGGCAAGCTCATCACGGATGCGTCTACACAATTTAGAATGACCACAATCAATCATCACGGAGTCGAAAAATGAACAACCTAATCATTCACTAACATCTAAAACTCTCCAGGCCTTACCCTCTTTCAAGATTTAAATCCAACCGTTGACCGGCAGTAAGCTTGTCAACCTCATACCTGCATGAACAAATAATATTGGTTAATGAAACTGGCACTCAAAAGTAGAATCATTTTTCCAACAATTCAATTGTACCTTAGTTCACTGCGCATTTTTTCAATGTCATTCCGAAGCTTTTCAAGTTCACGTTGCAGCAGAGAAAAATGATGTTCCTGCAACAATTTTTTTTTAATCGGTATGAATTCCATACGTCAAACTCAAACCAATGCTCATTCGGGGGTAAAACAAAACATATATCATGAACATATATATTATTAGCACAACCATGATGCAATAATCATCGGTCCAACACTGAGTTTGAAGTAAATTTTCTTCCTTGATCACCCAATGTTAAGAGAATTTTGGGAAGGGTTAGATCCATGCAAGAACAAATTCAAATTGACATGTGTTCTCCTATCTGTCTCACACTGTGTTGAACACAATATTGTCATACAGGCAAGGTTGAAATTTCTCCCAAGCCATCATAGCCATATATGCCATCAGTAACACTCGTCTCACATTGTCTATCAGAAGGAAAATTAGTCTTGTGTTGATGATTTCCAACATCCTGGATTAGTCAAAGTAAATAAGCTGGTTGCTCCTAAAAGATGCTTCCCGGTAAGCGAAACAAAAAAAACTGCTGTGATATCTTTGAAAAAGTTGTCTCAAATCAGGCAATCAATTTGACTCACTGACCACAAATCAAAATTCTAAATACTTATGTTATCCTTTCCCGGGGTGGCCAACTAGCCTTTTAGGCTGTAACCCTTTTGATCCCTCAAAACATTGAGGCTGCAACTCCTTCCTAAAGTATTTGCAGCTATCAGAGGCTGAGCCAAAGCTCCCTTCACAACCAACTAGTTTTAATTTTCATACGTGGTTGATATAGTAAAAAAAAATTATTACCGTGGCATCCGGGCTTAGCTTTCACACACCTCGACTAATTCCTCGGAATACTTGTCACCTCCCACCAGCAAAAGGTACCAAGTAACTGTCCACCAAGGCTACGACAGATGAGAAGAATCACCTAGTGTTTTTTTCTCTGCTGGGATTTGAACCTGAGACCTCATGGCTCTCAACCACTTCATTGACCACTAGGCCACACCCTTGGGTACGGTTGATATAGTGCTAATTACTAGAAAGATCCAGCTGACCTAACTTGTTCATTTGATTCGACAATTTTACTTCATCTCTTCTTTATACGACCAGGTTAGGATCATATCATGTCTTAAAGTAAAGAATAACCATTGTTGATCTGTATTACAGGTCAACTTTTTTTTTTTGTTGAACATACGAGAGATATGATTAGATTAAATCTGATCAGCCAAGGTAATGAGGTACTCCAAAATCCAAGTGATAACTAAGCCTCCTCCCTGAGCAATGGTACTTCTTACAAATTAATCATCTTCCAGATGCTGTTACAAGTGTCAAAGGCAGTCAGCTTTGATGAATGAAACTCAAAATTTTCAACTACCTTCTCATCTCTCTCCACACTATGGCCTAATATTTTTGATTGATCATCCTAGTCCAGGATGATACTTGTAACAGGGGCATACAATGATAGCTTCATCTCTGCTCGAAGCCGATCTTGCTCAAATTTCTTGAGCAATTGCCTTTGCTCCTCAATAGAGGCTCTTTGACGATGTAAATTTGATCTCAACAGTTATAACATTAAGTTCTTCTCTCTAGATCTCCTGATCGAACTCTTTCTGCAACTTATCTTTTCAGCATCTGCAGCAGCTTCAGGTTGTGCTTCTGTTGTTCTCTGCTATAACTCTGAAGGGCGCGGTACTCAGAGTGGCACTGTGATTGAATTAGATTGCTCTATATACACTGTTTCAAGAAGCTGACATCTTTATCATCTTCCAAGAAACTGAACAATATCGTTACTGAAGGAGATCAGCTTCTCCACATCCATTTTACTGGACCCATCCACCATTGTATGTTGAGAGAAATGAGTCTGTATTACAGTTCTACTTAAACGGCAGTATAGCCAAATAAAACGCTCTTCATCTGCAATATGGTATCACTGATTTGGTGTCTCCATTTCCAAGCATCCATCATTGTATCTTGAATGAACGAGAATAACCTCCTCCATTGAATGAAGGAATGATCTCTGATGATAGAGTTTATGTTCTTTTTAAGTAAACAGTGGCAAAATTGTAGGATGTTATGGAGTGTTACACGCTAAATCTTCTTCTGTAAATCATCGAAACACAGACTTGAAAGAATCTATATTTAATTACAGTCTCTTACTCCTTATGGGAGTTTACTAATGAAAAGAAACAAACGTTTGTATGATCCACGCCTAGCTTGTGAAAATGAGAAATGTGTCCATTTTCAATCAACTGCTAGCACAACCTTATTCCTGACAGGAATTTGGTGCATACTGTAATGAATAATTGTTATCCAACACAAGGTGATGATGGCTCAATTCAATTGCCTTTTGAAATTGTAATATTTCAGCATATATATGTAAAATTAGGAAGAAACCCTCATTCACTCTAACCAGAAGGGCATTTGAAAACATTCAAGCAAGTAATTGTACTATTTCACTAAGCTTTAACAATTTCAGCATCAGCTGATTTGAATTATTATGGCCAAATAACGGAGACCAAGAAATGCACAGGTCAGCATGTGAGTTAACGGAAAATGTTCTTGTTATTTGGATCATTGGGTCAATGAGCTGCCTTATTTAGGTGGCAAATGAAAGTAAAAAATCATCATGAACCATAATTTCTGCAAGAAATGATAAGAGAACCATAATCCAGCCATGCCGCAACTATACTAGTAATACTTAATCCATAAATCAAAGGCGCAGCAATTGAGATTGGTCTGTCAAACCAACCATCGAACCTCCCCCACCCACCCAACCCACCAAAGGAAAGAAAACCCACAAAGAAGCAAGGAAGAGATGTACAGGACTAGAGTAAAACCAATTAGGTGAATTTACTTTAGAACCCAAGGCAGATCAAACTCAATACCATAACATAGAATCTCCCCTTACATCCTGATGTGGGAGGTAGAAGAATTAACCACTATACTTGTCATATGCAGTGTTGTCAAAGGCATGCTAAAGCCCTGAAGCGAGGCAAAAAACATGTTGAGCACCTCACCTCACGTTATGGTTGCTTCAGTGTTGTTATCAAGGCTCCAAGACATACTTTTCCATGCCAATGAGTGCAACCCTTAACATGTGACACTAGAACAATTGATATTTCTCTTAATCATAATTTTTTTAAATTTCTTTGTTCATATATTTGTTACTCATGCTTGTGATTATTAATCTTGGACTACACATACATATTTGTGGGTTTTCTCCATTTGCGCCTTTTTTTCATTAAAATTCACACTTTATTTGCGTTTAAAACCCCAAAGGACCTTAGAGCTTTTTTGCACTTTTTGCTTTTGATAACACTGGTCATATGATGACAATTGAATTATAGAAATACATAGCTTATCCTCTTCGCCTCTATGCCACGTTTTTGCACCATGTGCTGACCTCAATTTCGTATTCTGTCTCTTTTCTTTTCTTTTCTTTTCTTTTTAGATGTAGTAATTGATTCCATTCATGGAATCTAGAAGATGCAAGGTAGTTTTCTTTTCTGTTTTTTTGATAATTAATTGTCATGAATCTGGAAAATCCAATCAATCTCTCAGATGCTGCTTTCAACAACATTTTCATATTCTTTCACAACTCACAACAAACTAAAGCTTTTCCTACTGAAGTTATCTACCTCACAATTAACATCATTGAAGAAAAATATCACTGGTATGCATTATCAAGCCTCCATCTACAAACTAATTAATAAAAGTCAAAGCACCAGAGAATGGCTAGGCAATAAAGGTCTTAACAACAGCTTGAATATGCTTTTTTTTCATTATGTAGAAAAAATAACTGGGAACAACAGATTGTATATGTTCCGGGACTACATACAACAGCGTACAAAGCTAGCTTACTCGTCTATCTAGGCAGAGAAAATCATCTATAGCAGATGTGACTAAGGGCAAGCTAATATTCTACAAGCAGAAGAAATGCATTACACCTCCCCTAGCACAAGACAGAGAATAACTAGACGCACAGCTGAAGACTTTTTAGAATACCGATATGCACAACTAACAGAGCTTCATGACAATTTTGTACCTGAGAACTTTGTACTTCAGACTTGAACTTGGAGAGGTTGGCTTCTTGAATCATCTCAGACTACATAGGCAAAAATGCACAAAACAATTATTCAGCAAAGTGGAAATGGGCACATGGTTTACAACATAAGATCTTGAGTAAAGTCTTACTTTCTGCATTTCAGCTCGTGAAACAAAAGAATGAGCTACATTTTCCAAACTGTCATTCAAAACTTCAGTGATAGCAGATGTTATTGCTTCTGCCTGTTCTGATGGTACACCTCGTGCTTCTAATCTCCTAACCTGTCAGCAAACAAGATCTATAAATATCTATAATTCATATCAATAATAACAAATCAGGAGAGACTCTAGCCTTGAAAAGTATCCTAGTTTACGACAAAATGGATAGAAGCAAATACACAAACTCAAAAAGAACCACAAGTTTAGTGGCTTTACTATTTGTTTTTTTGCTTTATTTTGAAGGTATTAGTTTATGGACTGATAAAGAACTACTTTAATTATGATCAAAAGGAACAACATCAAACAGATCAAGATCCAAATTCAAGTCATCTTTGGCGGAAAGATGAAGCATTCCTCTTTTGGAAAGAAAAGGCTGAAACTAAGTCAATTGAAAATGAGTTAATATTTAGAACAAGTCACCCTGAAAATCCCCCAATCCCACTTATAAAAAAAGGTCACAGTCCTAAGTCTATCATACCAAGACTTAATTGCTTTATTAGGTTTGGCGAGCATCACATACCCTTCGATCTGCAATATTTCAGTAGGCCCTAGGTACCAATGCTATGTTGAGTCCGACATGGAAGTAAGTTATGAGTTTATATAATTAAACAAAAACAAAATCGGTTTTTGAAATGAAAACAACTTTTCATTGGTTTTAGGTTATTTCCCCAAGACCAAAGCAGTTTGGTTTCACCTTTATTTTTGAAGCCAAAGACATCTAACTAGAGACCAAAAATAAAACTCATCCACTTGCATTCCTACTAAACTTAAAAAGATAAGAGGAACAAAGCTTTTCTCCATCTCCTTTCTGATTCACAGATACCAACACAACAGATTATCAATATCAATACTCAACATGCTTCATCCATAATTGGTTGGGATCATTTCATTCAACTACAAAAACAAGGATAATGAAGAAATGCTAATAATTACCAGAGCTCATAAATATAAATAAATACTCAACTGTGTTCATTGCTAAATTAATTGGGATCATTTCACTCCAATACAACAAATTATAAATCAACAAAGAGGAGGATAAAGAAATAGAAATAATTACCAGAGCTAATGTATCAACGAGAAACGCACGCTTGCCATTAGGTTTAGCGAGCTGTGAGATTTGCCTATAATCAAACTTGTTAGCAGCAGACGATTTATAGGGCTCAGAACTGTAAAAATTAACTGAACCAGCATTGATTTGTGATCTATCAATCAACAAAGCAGCAGAAACTGTAGATGCGTTAATCCCTTGAGATTTAGACAATCTAATCCCACAATTAGCCCCTAATTGAACCACACGTCTCGCAACAGCCATTAATTTCTCAAAATCTACAAGAAGAAGAAAAACCTTTATGATTTTTTCAACAAAAAGCTAGACTAAGCTGCATCGATTTGAACGAAGATTTTGAACGAAGTATGAAAGGTCAAACTTTCAGAAATGGCGGCGAGTAGAGAGATTGAAGGAGACAGGAGGGGTAGTTGATTGTTAATGGCGGACGATGGGGATTTCCCCTTTTTACGGTTTTTATTTAAATCGTTCGGGTTGCTTGCCGAAGGGGAATTATATTGTGTATACTTTACTGGTAGAGTAGTTTGGTATTGGTCTTTACGCACGAGATGAGAGGATATGCTATTTAGGTTTCCAATGGGAAATGACAACTTGGTTTCCTTTTCTTTCATTTCTTTTTTAATTTGTTTTCTCTCTTTACACAATAATGTTGTGCTTGAATTGGCTCAATCAAGCAAAAAAGACAGAATATACAAATCATGAAAGCAATTTGTTAAACTCCTATCTGAAGAACAAATTGACTGACATGTGAAAACCTTCTGAGTCCCTCATCTTGATTGACCTAGGATATATGTGATTACTATATTGTAAAATTCCACCAAGGTGGGGAATATGCATAGGGACCTTCATGAAGGATTGTGGTTTATAGTAGGAAATTTCTTTTTTGCAAAGAAATGAGAACCAAATTTCGTCTCTAAAATCTATATGCTAACCCTCATTGCAATTTGGATTCTACCACCACAACTCCCAACAAAAATTTATGATAAACAAATATTAGAAAAATTGAAAAAGATTTGGGAGCACTCCTAAAAATAAATACTTGCACTTCGGTCACACTATGAAGTTGTTATGCACTCATTTATATTCAAGTGTCACTTAAGGTGATGGTCAAAACGAAGGTCACAATTAGTTGCCACAAATAAAAGGTATCTATGAATGAGATGAAGTCATGTGCCCTGGTTATGGGATACTAAGCCATATACATGGCACAAGAAAGGTTAAATTAGTGATCAAAAGATACACACAAGAGTACTATTGAGACAAATCTCTTTTGTTGGACTGCCTCGTGTTAGGTGAAGAGAAGGGGGTGGTAGGCTTAGTAGGGCTCGAACTTCCAATATCACTACTACGAATGATACGTTTCAACCACAAAAATCTCTCACAAAGAACATAGACATTCAACATCCAATGTGGAAGTACCAATAGACACTTGGCATGCAGGTAGTATCTTTTCCCAAGAAGAACAAAATGCCTAGGCCCCATGGTCACTTATCAAAGGTGAATAAAATGCACAAAGAACGCATCCAAGTATAGAAAAAAAAGGATCCACAATCAGGTAAGTTCCTTGATACCAGCATTCCAAATCGAATAATTGAGGATGGACTGAAAACCACCCCAATGAAACTAGAAATGAGAAAGGAAATACAAAAATGGGCCTAGAAAATAAACTCTCAAAGCCCATCAATCAACTAATGGTGCATTAAATAGGAAAATCAATCCCTTGGGGGGGGGGGGGGGGGGGGGGGGGGGGGGGGGGGGGGGGGGGGGGGGGGGGGGGG
>JAJOOH010024311.1:0-22970 GCA_029582605.1 Solanum gracilifrons | reverse complement strand
AAAAAAAAAAAAGAGGATCAGAAATTTTTTAAAAAAAAGGGGGCTGAAAGCCCTAACAGAAGCAGCAGCAACGCTACAACTTCAGGGATTAAAAGAAAAAAAAAGGGACTCTTCTTGTTCTATAGTGAGGGAACGAACGAAGGAGAAACATAAATTTAAATTGAAAGCCTTAGCTCTCAAACTAAAGAGAGTGGTGGAAGAAGAAGAAGAACGAGAAGAAGGTAAGTTTCTTAACTTAGTCTAAAGTTTAAATTTGTATCCTCCATGACTATAAGATTGGGAATTGGGAAGTTGAGAAACATGGGTTTAGGAGAAAAAGAGGAAATTTATTTCATTCTTATGAACCAAGTGAATATAGTCAATGATTTGAACTATAAACTTTGGTATTGGGCTTATATGCAATAAGAGTAATTGGGCAGTAAGGTTAGGTTGATTTTTTTTACAGCGAGAATTGACCAAGAAGAGACTAATGTGTGTGATTAAAGCACTAATTAAGTGATTGGGCAGATTTCGAATCAGTCATGAAACCTCTAGGGCTGGTTTTTTTTTAAAATATAGTATGAATTACCTAAATGAAAAAGTTAACACGAAATTATTATGAATGTGATTATAGATTGACCAAAGGAATTCGTACGGAGTAATTGAGTGGCAACCTTGGTAACTTAACACAAGTACTGTGAGTAGTAATCTTACCACAATTTGTATTTCACAAATTTCATGATTTTTACATGGTTTATAAAGTAAATGTGTTACCGACTGTTTTGAACTTGCATGTGGGACATGTCTTTTACTGGATATGATACTAAAAATATTATTTGAGATGATTTCATTCTTACAAGATATGATTACTGTTATTGAAAAGGTTTTACACCTGTTTGAGAAATAGTATTTTGACAGGTGATTGTTAAACTTTGAAAGAATATATGATTTGATAAGATTTAAATGGTTTGTTCGATTTTGAAATGCTTCTACTGAATCACAAGAAAAATATAAATGGGAGTAGACCTTGATGAATCCCGTAGCTAACGACGGGTACGTTAGACCTGGTGCACCTTGTAGTTCTGATTACTGATAAAGCCCTTGTTAGTGGGAAGGTAGAACTAGTATACTGTTACTGATATCCCTCGAGTAAGGATCTACTGATATGAATAACTAACTCATTTATGAGGAGTTCACTGTTATTTGGTTACTTCTTAAGGAGAAGACCACACTGATTACATGATTCATCCTTGGAAATCTCTCAGCTATAAGATTTGATATGAAAATGTTCTTTTTCTGAGTTTGCTATTATGTATTTACATTGATTTTGCTTATATGAGGCACCAAAGGTTGAATATTATTATTGTTTCTGAAAGAGCATTGTTTCATCATCATGACTATTACACTAGCTTGCTTTCTGACTTGTCCCTCATTAAAATGGTTATGGTTAAGTATTATTACTCACTGAGCTAGCGTCTCACTCCTCGCTATTTGTTTTTACAGAGAATTCAAGTGGTATTAAAGAGGATTTCATTAACTAGCGTGTGAGTTGGTAGCATCTGGTGAGCCCCGCATTGCTTCGCGTGGCAAGAGAACTGTTGATTTGTTATGTTTATTTAGTTTCTTTTAAAAACTCTTAGAGTTGCTCCATTTGTCATTCTTTTGATTTGAGTCAAGATTAGTCCTTCGAATTGTAGTCAAGTGACTAGTTTGGAACTTTTTTTTCCGTAATTTGAAGATGAATTGGTTTTATTGCGCAATAATTTGATCATTGATGGATATTAAATGGTGGTTTATAGTTACTATTAGTTGTGTTGTGAAATTTTGAGATAGGAAAAATCCAGGATAGGCCTAAAAACAAAGGAAACTTTGCCCGATTTTCTGTAGAATTCTGGTGAGGCTTGCTTTGGGATTCTCCCCCTTAGCGCCGGTCATGATCCTTAATTGGTTCGTGACACTATGAAGCCTCTAAATGACAAAGATGGAAGTTGGGACAAAACCCACGAAATCCTAACAACTAATATAACTAAAAGTACAAGTGGAACCCTCTCGAAGCAATGAGGCTCACCATAGCTAAGTCGAGCTGCATGTGGTATCAACGAAACACCTGAAACGATGCAAACAATGACTCAGTACGTGGAATATACGAGCATGTAAGGAGAATTCTAAAGCATAACATAAGCTTGAACTTGATAAAAAGGAACCATACTTACCTCTTCTCAACTCACTCAACTAAACTCAAGTCAATAATAAGATACTTAACTCAAAGATAAGATATTCAACTCAATGAAATAAGACTGAACTCAATAATAAGATACTCGACTCTGGGTACTTAACTCTGGATACTCAGCTCAATATAAAGCAATAAGAAGAGATGCAATATATGAAATGCTTTTTAAATAGTAGAAAACCACTCAATGTATTTAAGCATACAATGTACTCAGTTTGTACGCAAGGATACAATTAAACTCTGTTTGTATATGAAAATACAAAATAAACTCTGTATATATAAAAATATAATATATCTCTGTGAGAGTTTCTCTAACCGACAACCATCACTATGAGACTAAGTGATGATACAACGTCTTACCCATGCTGCCAGAACTGTCCTATACTTTGTCGTCATATAGAACGCCTTAACTAAGTGGATCCACTAGTCTATGCTAAAAAGCACTAAGGATTCATCTAAAAAGTATGATTCTTTCTACCCATGATGGCTACATGGTTTATGGAGACTTGAGTAATCTGAACTCATCCCATATCGGTGCTCAATACTACTCCCAAAATATACTAGCTAATATGTTTAAAAACATAACTTATTTTGTGGTTTGAGATTATTACTCAAAAATATTTCTCTTAAAAGAGATGTTACTCAAACTGCTCAAACTCCTTTGGAAATCTCAGCTTCCTCCTCTTGTAAATGTGAAAACATTTACTCTTGGGAATACTTAGTTCCCATATATCATTTTAAAGAAAATGAACTCAACTCTGCTCTTTCTAAAAAATATTTTAAAATCACATTAAAATATGATCATTGATGACTCGGGAAGTCATACTGCATAAACATTGATGGTATATCTAGATACCATACTACTCATACATTGATGGCATACTCGATTGTCATACTAATCATGTTTTAGAAAACTCTTTTCTCAAAACTCGGTTTTAGAACTCAAGTGTTGACTTTAAAAAGTTTTTTAAAATTTATAACTCAAATCATAGGGTTCATGTGGAATTATGAACATGAACGACTCAACTCAGGGATCTTAATAGAAATAAAGAATCTCAGGACTCAGAACTCAAGACTCAATGATACTACTCATCTCTAGACTGCTCGAATCATAGGATTCATGTAGAATTATGGGCATGAACAACACAACTCTAGGGCTTCATGGGAACATGTAGTAGTCCCATGATTAGGAATATAATCTCAAAAGGGTTAGGAACTCAATACTCAAGACTTAGAACTTGAACATACTACTCCTGTCAAAAATACTCAACTTATGGAGTTCATGCAAAATTTATGGACATGAACAACTAGACTCGAGGGTCTAAATAACAATATGAAACTCATGTATACGACTCTTCTCATTCTCATACTTACTTCCTCAAAACTTAGCTTAAAACTCAAATCGACTTATCTCAAGAATACTCAAATCTAGGGGTAGAATCCTAGATTTCTCTTTTACTGATTTGAAAGAAGATGAGCGTGAGGACGAACTAGTCCAACACTTTGATAGCCTTACATACCTGGAAGAACAAGTTTCTTGAAGAAACTTGAAGAAGAACTTGATTACAAACCTTGAAACCCTAGCTTGAAGGTAAACGATCAAGAAAACGCTTCTTTAGATTCTTGAATTAGTTTCTTGAAACTCTAGGCCAAGATTTATGATTTTCATTAGTGATTCATAATTGTATGGAGGAACTTGAGTTGAAAAAATGGAATTCTTGGAGAAAGACTTACCTTGAAGAAGAATCTTGAAAAACATTGAAATTTTTTTGAATGGAGTCTTCTACTTTGATTTTTCCTTAAGGTTTTACCCTAGGGTTTGAGAGAGAAGATAATGATGGACTAAAAGATGAAATTGTGATTGTTTTGAGCCTTTTATTAGTCAAGAAATTCGTTTAGGGGTTTCTTGAAGGTAAAAAAAATAAAAACAACACTTTTTAATGTTTTCCCGTTGGCTAAATTCGTAACAGCACTGTATAGGTTACTAAAATAGTCATAACATTTTACTTAGAAATTGGATTGACGCGAAATTGGCGGCGTTGGAAAGTAGATTCAAATACCTTTAATTGTATAGGTGATGAGTCCATAAATTGGACTCATTTAGGGCTTTATTTTGATAGAAATAGTGTCCTCAAAAGTTTATTTTGTCTCAATATCTGATGAAAATTCTTAAGTTTCAGGTATTTGAAGTTTTAGTGGAAGCATGGACACTTAGGCGCAAAAAGGAACAAAAAGACTGAAAAGAACGAAGAAGCTGAAGCCTGAGCATCGCCAATCACACTTGGTGATTCGCTGAAGAGACGCACTCCGCCCTTTGTTCTAGTACACGAAGCCCTGAAGTAGCAGAATCAAAAAGGCGATGAAAGGAGCAGTCGGCGCTTCGCCGAATAGTTCCGCGAAGCAGTACTATGTCGCCCAATGACACAGAACACGACAATGCTAAAGGCTAGTGCAAGACGGTGACGAACTACACAAAATGATGAATCACCGAGTTAATCGGCGATTCTGACTAACCTAGCCGAAAGATCCGCCAACACTATTTTCTGAAGTCTATAAATACTAAACTTGTTGTTAATTTTAAGGAGTCGAACAATAATTTTAATTTTCAATATAGAATAGTATTTTTTGGGATATTTTCTCTCAAGTTTGGAAAGGGTTTTTGGGAGACTTGAAGAAAGAAGGATTTCATCTTTCCAAAGTTGGAAGTGGGTCTTCTCCATTCTTCTTCCTTTGCTTAAATCAAGGTTTAATTCCTTATACCCATTTGATTTTGGTATCATTTCAGGTGTATTTTGTTATTTCTTGAGATGTGGCTAAAAACCTCATTCTTGGGGTGTGATTTAGCAAATATGTGTTGATATTATTGTTGGGTTTTGCTTGCTGATAGGTTAGATGCATTTTAATGGTGATTTCACCTAGTGGTTGTGGTTTAATCTAATGGGTTTGTAGTTGCAAATACAAACCACCCATGTATTTTTGGGTTGCCCGAGAGGGAGGTCGCGAAACCAAGATCGCTAGACTGATGGCCTAAGGAGTGGATCGACATGAGGTTCAGCCCGAGAAGGTGAGCCCTAGTCCCATATCCTAACACTCATCTCGAGAGAGTGAGTGGGGTAAGACGTAGGCTGGCCTTCATGCGGCAAATGGGTGTCCGAGAGGAACGCATTTGAAACGGGGTAAGTTGCCCGAGAGGGAACTTATTTCCATTGAAAGCTTAGCCTAGTCACTATTATCTTGCAAATTTCCTATCGAACATGTACCCAACGATTTATCTCAACTTGTATTGCGATCACACCCCAAGAACTTTTCCCCATACTTGATTTTCCTAATTTTTACTGTTTTTACTATACTTGTGACAAAAATCCCATTTGATATTTGACACCTTTGTGTCACCCCTTTTTAATTTACAATATTTTTATTCGTAAATCTCTTTAGCTACAACTAGTTTGAACTTAATTTGATTTTTCTACTAATTCTCAAATCTACTCCATTGGGACACAACCCCAACCTTTAGTTGGGTTACTATATTATCGACAATCGTAGACACTCGTACCATAGGTTAGTGTCGTTGGTCACGATAAGCATCAATAGGTTATGGCTCATGTAACTCTTTATATTCTAAGAGATATGGTCATTTGAAGTTGATCTATGTAGAATCTTACATCAAAAACTTAATCGATATGGAAACTTCAAGAACACTTATCAAGAAAAATCCTTAAATTTCAAGAACGAAATTACGCTAAATAAATCATGATTGGCATGTGGATGAACGAAACCAACACTATGGAAGCATACCTACCTCTTAGGGATCAAACTCATGGCGAAAATTCGCAACAAAACTTAAAAACCTTGACGAACGCCTTGATCCTCTCCTTTTTTCTCCTCTTTTCTCTTCTTTTCTCTTCTTGAACTCTCAACTAAAACCCTAGGCGTATATTAGGATTATAAAACTAAACCTAATCATATTAGACCCCTAAAACCTTACTAAAAATGAATTAAATCCGATTTGGTAAGGAAAAGACCAAAATACCCCTCACTATTTTCGGGTAACTTTCCTTAACTAGACAACTTAACTTCAAAAGTGCATATCTCACTCATCTGAACTAAAAACTTAGCAAACTCGGTGGAGTTGGAAAGATAATTCAAGGACCTTTCATTAGCTATCTTGTAACCCACCTAACTCATCCTGTACTGAAAGTTATTGTCATTTGAAGTTGACCCAATACTCATAACTTAAGCATAACTTGCAAAATTTTAGATTTTTTTATTTCCAATTTAGTTCTTTTTGAAACTCAAGATGCTGCATCTAGTAACCTTAACACTTAAGAAATTTTTAATTCCTTGGTAAAATCTCACTCACTACGAAGAACTGTTCGAGTCTTAGTTCGAATTTTTTTATGGGGTGTTACATATGCGGACGTCCTATTACCCCACTAAACAATCTTGAGCTGATATTATTACATCATTTTTTGTCCACCTTACATAGAGAGTGTGTGCGCTCTCTCAAAGAGAGTGAGCAGCCTAAAATAACTAATATAATTTTATTTTTACAAGTATTTTATTAGTATAAAATAGGGAAAAGGGTTTGAAAAATACTTCAACTTTGGCCGAAATTGTTGTTACGATACCAAACTTTATGGAGGACCTTTTACCACCCTGCACTATTTAATAGTGTATTTTAAAGGTGTATATGTGCCCACGTGGATGCATTACTATTTATAATGATGCAATATTTATGATGTCCACGTGGGCACATATATACCTTTTTTTTACTACTATTAGTTTTACTCTCTTTAATTTTAAAACTTTATCTAAATATTTTTTTACACTTCGAACAATTTGATAAACCCATTAGATTTCAAGATGATTAGGAGGTATCATATAGTTTTTTTATCTGATTTCAATTAAGTTCTATCAATTTTCAGGGAATTCATTGATTTTTAAAAAAAATATCATTTCTAATTTTGAAGTTATATGAAAAGGAATAATTGATGATACCTTCAAAATTTTAAATTTTCTTAGAAAAATAATTAGTTTTGTCATCAATAATTCAATAAAGTCTAGAAAATAGTATGATTTCTTTTTTACAAAAAAATCACTGAAATAAAGAATTTGATTGGAGAAGAGGAAGAAAAGGAAAAGAAAGAAAGGGGAAAGGGGTTCAACTTGACGTGGGGGCTGGGGTGAGGGTGGGAGGTGAAGAAAAAGAAAGTAAATGGAGGGATGAATCAACTTGAAAGTGGAGGTGGAAGATGAAGTGGAATTGAAGATGAAATCAAAATTAAAATAAATCAAAAATTAAGAGAGGGAGGGAGGGAGAGAGAGAGAGAGAAATAAAGAAAAAACAAGATAAAGAAAAAACTTAAAATGAATTTTTTATATATTTAATTAAATTAACACGTGTCATGTAATGATTGGTGTGTGAATACACACTTGCTTCTTAAAATCTGATTAAAAAATGATATAATAATATCAGTTCATGATTGTTTAGTGGGGTAATATGACAGTTACAAAATTAAAGTTTTTTTTTTTTGAAAATTTGAGACAACTTCAATGGTGACTTTAGGTCTTTTCTCGAAAGATAAACCATCAAAGGCACATATATCGCCTATTGGCTCTAGCAGCAATTGAAAAATACTCCCCTCGATTTACATTTTCAGGTTTATTATATTAAAAATAAATTTTCACGTCCATTCTGTTACTTTAAAAAAGGCACATACGTAGTTAGGAGAAATAGATACACATATAAGCATATATTATGAGTCTATTGATTGAACTTGTATTTATCCAAATAGTGCTTTTGTTGTGTAATTTTTTACATTCTTAGTAAAATTGTGATACTTTAATTATCAAATTAGCTCTTGATAAAAGCAAACATATTGAGATAAAAGAGAGTAGAATAAAATGTTAGTTATCACATCAAAACCCAAATATAATACTTTTGGATCCTGAATATTTATTTCTCATTAGGCTCTAAATGATTAATATATTCGTTTCTTTAAAGATTGAAGCAGAAGTAAACTAATGATTATTTTTTACAAAAACTGACAAGAAAATAATATGGACATGTATAACTCAATTAATATATATATAGGTCCAGGTACAAATATATATATTCAAAACTTAAATATATTAAAATCTTTACGATACACAACAAATTTGTAATTTACACCTAGCTAGTTAAAAGAAAAAGAATAAACCTATATAAAATTCACACCTAATAATTTGATTTAATTTATGTGTCTTTGAATGACTTAGAAGAGGTCAAGTCCTTGGAACTAGTCGGAGATAGTTCACCGCCGGCAGGTATGTCAGCGAGCGCAGCGGCCATCCGTCGAATGCTGACGGAACGAGCTGTTTTGAAGCTGTAAGATCTTTGTGTCTTGGAGAATACATTTGAAGACTTTGATAAAATCAAATAAACCAAAGCTTGGACCAAAATAAAGAGACCTATTTTTACCAACATATTTTCATCAATTTCCATATTTTTAGAGCTACTAATATATGTATGAATTTGAAGATAGTTGAATATGGAAGAGGAAATTTTAGAATTTTTGAGAAAATGATATGTTGGAGACTTGTATATATAGATTGGGAAAAGAAAAAAAAAATGAGGAGTTGAAGCGTGTAACTTTCAAATTAGGGAACAATTTGGTTTTTGTCTTTGACACGTTAAAGTAGTACCTTATCAAGCAAACTAAAAGGCTGCATGGAATTTTTCCTACGAATTTAAGTACTCAATACACTTCTTGTCTGTCATATATGTGGAGTCAAAGTTTCTAATTTATGGTTTCTGAATCATAATTATTTTTGTTTATTGGAGTATTGATATATTATTTATATCCTATCGAATATTTTTTTAAATATAAATATAACAATTAAGTAATAACAATTGGGTTCTGCTGAATCTATAGTGGAAGTACTGGCTGGCGGGTCACCCATGCAGTTCTAGATCTCAAATCATGATATATTATACGTCTTCCTCTGTTTCATTTTACTTCGTCTATTGAGTTGATACTCACTTTATTAAGAAAGTAGGTATTTATTAGGAATTTATTTTATTAAATTAATTTTATTAATTTTATGATTTAGAAATCTAAATTTTACTATTATGATAATATTGAAAGAAAACAATAATTTTTTCTTGATGTGTTAAAATAGACAAGTTAAAAAATAATCTATTTTTAACATAAAAATAAAATAAAATAAAATAAAATGAATCGACTATTGATTAATTAAAAAAGAAACATGTGTATTTATTAATGTGTGTTAACTCGAGGAAGCATTAGTATAAGTTTTAATTTGTACACTTATAGAATTTGTTAATTCAAGCTATAAGTGAATTGTATTTACTAGATCTATTATATATATATAAAAAAAAAAAAACTTCAAATATGAATACCGAGAAACAAAATATAGTGAGCAATAATGTGAGATGAACATGTCCAAAAGAGGATTCTGGAAGATTCATCTGGTACATAACCTATTTTCAACGATTTGGAAAATTAAATGTTAATTTTCTCTTAGACATTTGGCCCCCCTGTTGAACCACATAGTACTACAGTAGTATTATTTATCGCAATAATTATCAACATGATCATATTCAATATTCTTGAAAAAGGTTCAAAATTGACCACATTTTTGAAGAACTGAAAAAAAAAAAAAATCAATTTCACAAATTTATGTTGGTGGTGGGAAACATGAGCTCCTTGATATTGATAAAATATATAAACAAAATGTTTGAACGGGAAATCAAGTAATTTCCATGAAATAGGATTTGCTTGACCATCACAGTTGATTAATAACAGAAAGGTCCTTAATAAAATAGAATAAAACACTTTAAAACAATCATATGTTGCTTTAACGCCTAAATTGCCTCATTATTTAAAATTATTGCGTAGCAATCAACTTACGTGTTATCTATGTAGAAAAATTATCACCTGAACTTAGTTATGGACACGTATATATTATTATATATTACGTATACTTAACTTAAAACTGCCTGACTTAGCTTTAACAAGTGGATAAAATGAAAGCTTTCATGAATTTCGTGACCATCAAGATGAGTCATATTTTAGGCTAGCTGCTGCTAATTTTTTAAGCTTAAGATTTAATTATCTAATTTTACTTTTTAATATTAATTGTATGGGTGTTAGAAGAGGAGTTGGTATCATCAGATTGATAAACATATTAATTATAAATTGTAAAATAAAAATTACTTTGATTAAATAAATAGGCATGGACGTACCTAACTTTTCAAAAGTATGTTTTATTACTTAAGGGTTCATAACACATGACATGCTCTAGCTACCTCAAGTTCTATGAAATTGAGTGTAACTGTTATAAAATATGGGTGAAAATTGACAAATTTATAGTGTCAAATTGATGGTCGAGTCAAGTACTTTAGAAACATAAAATGAATCATTGAGGAACAGGTTGGAGCTTGACAACGTAGGATAAGGGAGTACGTAGTCGGGGCGGGATAAAATAAACTTTTTGAAAAATGCTAAAAAAAAATGACGAATCAAAATTTAGCAGGTCAAGGCGTAGTTGTTAAGAAGTCCCACATCGATAGAGAGATGGGAAATTGGTCTCCTTATATGGACTTGGACAAACCTCTCCTCATGAGCTAGCTTTTCCGGTTGAGTTAGGCTCAGGTGTCATATCTTAACATGATATCAGAGTCAGATTCATCCCATTTTATTGTTCACCGATGTTGGGCCCCCATTTAGAAGTGTTCACGCTTCAATTGAGGTCTGAACATGCGGGGAAGTGTTAAGAAGTCTCACATCGATAGAGGAATGAGAAATCAGTCTCCTTATATGAACTTGGACAAACCTTAACCTATCCTAACCCGCCCATAGACATTCCATCTAGTTAGTAGTTGAGCAATGACACTTCTAGGGTCGTGATTGAGCCATCATTATCTTCCCTTGTGATAGTAGTGTTAAAGTAACTTTCGTCCACGGCATATTAATTTGTTAGATTAGACAAAAGCATCAACAACTACAAGTAGGACACACCAATCCAATTTTAAATGATTTAATAAGTCGTGTTACATATAAATCCAACTTTTGAATTATTTCATCTATTTCAAAATCATTCACGTTTTTCACTTCTTCAGAATATTTAAATAAGTGAAGTTGATAATTATGTTCTAATATTTTCTTTTTTTATTATTACAAGAAAATTGCCTAGATATCTCAAAGTTAAATTCCAACTACTATGCTCAAGTATAAGTCCATTTAGTTTTGTTCCAACCATGATGAATCTTACTAGATATCTGTCACGAGCAATCAAATTTATGAAAACGTGAAAAAAAAATCAGTTAAAGATACATGTGTTTGTAAGTCGTTGTAGTGTGTTGCTCTATATATATTGGTTGATGTAGTGCATACAAACTTATCCGAACACCAATATCATAAAATATATTCAAAAATCGAGAAAAGTTATAACTTATATAATTCAACATGCATGTAGTTAAGAAAATCAAAAGACAAATCAATCCAAGTCCAATTTTGATCTGAAAGTTTTATTGCAACACCACAAAAAGGATAGATAGAGACAACAATTACCATGTAACAAGAGATTAACCACACGAATTTTCGTTATAGGTACCTTATGACATATGCTAAAAAGCTTAAAAATCTTTAGAAGACCAACCCAAATTAATCAATAGCTATGGGTAGGGGTGTACATGACCGGGTTGGTTCGGGTTTTTTAAATATCAAACCAAACCATTTGTGTATAAATTTTAAATTTATAAACCAAACCAAACTAACAAAATTCGGTTTTTTTCAGGTTTTTCAACCTCGGGTTGATTCGGGTTTTTCAAATACCAAACCAAACCATTGTGTCGAATTTTAAAATTTATAAATCAAACCAAACTAATAAACCTTGGATTTTTTCAGATTTTTGGATTTTTTCGGTAAAGTTTGCATACAAACATATAATTAACTTGTGCTCCAAATATTTCTTTAGTCCAATCAAAATACAATTATCTAAGGTGTTTCTTAAGAAATAACACAAAATATGAGATCAGTGATGACACTAAAATATTCAATAAAAAATAATAATGAAATCATCATATAAAATAAATATTGCAAAGTCATAATGAAAATGATCATAATTTAAAAGTACTAAATCATGCTAAAATAAGTTTAATAAATATTAGTTACATTACTAAATATTTAAGGAAAATTAAAATTAGATTATGTATTTTAATTGTCTAAACCAATATAAAAACTAAAGAACAAATATTCAATATTATTGTCATTCTTAGTGTTGAAGTGATTTTCTTTTCGCATTAGTATTAATTTGATTTTTATTATAATTATCAACATCTATGAGCTATAATCACTACAAGAAATTGCACTTTTAACGACCAATCCTTAACGAAGGGATATGAATCTGGTCGGTAAAATTCTATTTATAGCGACACAAAAAAATTTCAGTCGTTAAAAATTAGTATCCCGTTGTTAATTGTAATTAAAAATTAAAAGCGCTGGTCAAGTGAAATTATTTCCCTCTTTATTTTTTAATTTTGTTCAACCACACACGTCTCTCCACGCACCCACACCTCTCCTTCGTGAAAAACACACTCTATCGATGAAGTTGGCGTTTCTGGTTTTATTGTTCTTTTAAGAAACTTAGAGAATTCATCAAGCAGTAGCAAGACATCACTGATGAAGTTAGAAAAAAGCTAAACTTAGAGGAAATTGTGCAACACATGCTTCTCTCCCTTATGTTAGAGTAAAATCAGCAAAACAGAGATACACAATTGTGCATATTTCCCAGATTTGTTAGAGGAAACTTAGTAGGTAGAGATACAGACGTCGGTCTATTCCAGCTTATAAAGAGGCAATTTGGGTCTCTTTGTTTTGATCCCAGAACAACAAAATGAGGTTGTGACCTTGTTGTGATTCATATTAGTCGGATGCAATCTTGAAGTTCTGTTCTCTTCAAGGTAAAATTGTATTATTATAACTATGAATTGCTTTGTGAAATGCTTGGTTTTGCCCTATTTTGTATTTTCCCCAATTCTGAATTTGCACTATATGATTGATGATTCCGTTTCGTCTTTTTTTTTCTTTTTTTTGGTGTCCATGCACTTGAGAGTATATTAGTTGTAAGCATATATGTTGTATGTACCAATGTGAGCGCTCTTGTTAGTATCATTGATTGACAATAAAACGAGGCGAGATAATGATTATTACTGTAGAAGAGTGATTTGCATCTCATTTTTATAGAGAATGGACTGCAAGTTGAACTTGGAGGAAACTGATGTATTTTTTACTTGCAGAGCAGTACGAAATAGGAATGGAAGTTCTCGTCTAATCACATAAACTGAATAAAATTATGAATGTGTACTTGAATCTTGTGTAATCTTTACAGTTAAGTGTGTCGTGAAACTGAAATAGAAATTGTCACCTAAGTTCCATGAAACTATAAGCTTGGTCTTAAATACTTTCAGAAGGATTGCACAATATTCATCATTAACGGAAGATAATCTGCTGTTTGCATGCACATTGCTGCTATAACAACTACCTGTTTTAGCAAAGAAAGATGAAACATTAGATTTGGTTTCATACGTAGTATTACAGGAATGAGGATTAAAAAGTACTATAATGTTATTTAACATTCACCTGGATTAGATCCTTCTTCGTGTACTTCCCTTGTAATGTTGAATCTACCATTTCAAATACTTTTTCTCTATTTGTCAAACTTGGAAGAACTTAATATAACAGAGAAAATTGATTCAGGCATTGTTTCAATTAAACCCCTGAATCTTGTATAGGGTAATAGTTTCACTGTTGATATTAACTTTTGTACACCGACAATATTATAAATAACTGCTATACTATTAGTTCATGCAGTAAGGCATGTAACATTCTAGAACTGGTGAAAATATTAATTAGTGTAACGTTTGGACTTGTGTAGGAGTTTCTGACCCATGAGACAAGCACATGTTCTCCAGTAGGCAGCTTTGTATTAATTGGTAAACGGCCTGTCAATAGCTCTAGAAGAACCTCACCATAGCTGTATACATCTGATTTTTTTGTAAGTTTTCCAGTTAAAGCATATTTGTCTTAAGAAATTAAGATGGTTAATGATCACAAAATATTAAGACGTTAGCTATAGGTTGGAACAGCTGAGGCGAGGTGTGGAGGACCACATTTGGGGGATTTTTATTTTAGGAAAGTCATGTGCTTGCTTGCAACCGTTAATTTTTTAACAGAAAGTAACATAAGGATGAATCTTCCCATTTTGTAAATAGTTAAGGGATGTTTTTGTTCACTATAGTATTATAAGGATGTACCATGAGTTTAGGCTATAGTTTAGGGATGATTTTAGTCAAAAATCTACTATTGTTACTCAATTCTTGTGTTTGATAGTATCCTTGAAAGTTGTTGTATTAATGATCTTTGTTGGTGATTAATTTTTAATAAACAAATGATTTTTCTGTCGTTGGTGAACTTACAAATGGATTGTTTTTGTATTAAGTTTACATGAATCCAACAAAAATTCAGAACTCTGGAATGACATCTACTGTCAAGCCTAATAAGCATGCATACCTTTCACCTGGTGCCTTAGCAATTAGGGGACGAGGGGAAAGGTTACAAGAGTAAGGGCTGAAAAGAGAATTCCAATTGACCAAAGTATGAACATTTAATGCATCAACATCTTATCAAAATGAGCCCATACAAAATAATATTATTGTACCTCCTGGTTTTGATCCAATTAAGAAAATGTTACCTGCTCTCCAGAAGTTCAAGTGATGCAAGATACTCAAACAAATGAAATAAGTATTTATTGTCTCAAATTGTTATCTTTGTTGTTTTTAGTTAAATGAAACTCTTGTTTATGTCTGAATTGAATTAATTTGCAGGTGCACATGAATTTGATAAGGCAAAAAAAGTGAGAGGAACGAACATTTGTAAAAATGTAGCACGACTCAAACCTGAAGAAAAGTTAAGTATCACTTTTTCCCAGAATTGAGTTGTTGGAAAGCATTATGCCTTAGTTGCGAGACACTAGGGTATTTTAGTTCATGATCGCAATATGTGCCCATTGAGGGTACATTCATGGAGACATTTAAGAAGATAAACTAGAACACATGTGGGATGCTGCCACGGTAAGTATTTAGAGAGCTAATAGCTTCGTTTATAATGCAGCACATTTCATACCAACCTGCACTCATATCTATATAGTACTTTAGCTATGTTTGCTTACAGATGGCTATATGTTGTTGTTGTTGTTTGTGTTGTCTCCTCTCTTGATCTTCTTATCTGTTTTTTTCCTTTTTTCTTTTGATACAATCCATTGGATAATCACTCATTTCTTGTGACATATATATCATCTTCCACTACAAGAGTGCCATAAGCAGGAAATCTAGATTCAATTGCAGACTTCTAGTTTGGTTGAAATTTTGAGTTTAAGCTTAATGATACTTGTGAACTATTATAGGATAAATTTACCAATGACAACACGAATGATAAAAAACATGTTCTTCTACATATGAGAAGGTTGTGGAATAATTGGAGAGGATCACTGCACAAAAATATGAAGTCTAAGTCATTTTGCGATGCTATAAAAGATGTGTTGAGGGTGGTAGACAAGAGTGATTGGGAATGGCTGGTTAAGGAATATTTCTTAAATGAAAAATTAAAGGTATTACTTCATAGTTGTTATTTATTAACATATTATTTGAAGTGACTAACTCTAATTTTTATGGGCTGTTGTTAATATAGGAAACAAGCACAAGAAACTCCATTAATAGGTCTAATTTGAGTATGCCTCATCGTATGGGTAGTAAGCCTATCAGAGAGATTGTTTATGAATTGGTAAGTAACTCTTGTAACTCTTTAAAACACCTCTTGTTTGTTCAAATGATTTCTTTGACTTGTTTATTCATATGTGAAGGGCGGTAAAGATGGTAAGCAACCAAACATGGATATTATCTTCTTCGAGACTCATAAGAACAATAACAAGCTTGTCAAACCTGAAACAAATGCAAAATATGTATGTCTAGTGATAAATTTTATTTTAAATCATTTAACTTGATGTGTTGTATTATTTTAATTTTTCTTGTATTTTATAGGTTGAAATCCAAGAATTGGTTCAATCTAATTCGTCTCTTACAATATTGAGGTAGTAGAAAAGTGTTTTGGACCTCATGTAAGAGTCATGTAGTTGGATTTGATGGTGGGATAACTGCTAAGGTGTTGAAAGGTGGGAACTCTTCAAAGGTTATGTTATTCGATAAGTTTCATGCACGTGAAAAGAGAATGAATCACTAAAAAGACTCATGGATGAGTTAGAGAATAAATGTGAACGCATGGATGAGCTAGAGAGTATATATGAAAAACTTGCAAGAGTATTGCTTGGTCATCCTTCAACACCACCATCGTCAAGTGATCAATAGATGGTGCCATTTAACAGGTTAGTAAATGAATTATTTTTCTTTGTGATACACTCATGAGACAGGGAAGGACTTTGTTTGGTTTTGGTGGTTGAGGGGAGATTTGGTTGTCTTTTTTTTTGTCTGCCTGAGTCTTTCTGTCAAGAAAAAAACAATTATCTTAGTGATTGTTAAGGGATATGAGGTCGTGTTCTTTCTTTTTTTGGAGTTGGTTGTTCTATTATGGTGTTATTAATGTGGTTCATTTAGGGGATATAGTTCTGTTAATGTAGTAGTATTGGTTCTTTTGTAAGTTGAATGTTGTAGCTTGTTTTTAAACTTCTGAAATTTGCTCGAATATGACTGATCTTGTTTTTTTTTTTTTTTTTTTTTTTGTAACTAAACACATTTTATCATCAAAATGACATTGTACAACCCAAAAAAATTAAAACAACAACAGGTCTTAATCCAACTTCCCGAACAGATCCAGTTGCTTGACTTGACAGTAATTTAGTTGATTCAAACACCTAGACAACTTTCTGTGCATGCTCGCTAGAGCAGAAACGTCTTGATTAATTTTCCTCACAATGATATCCTCATAACGACATGTACTTTGAAAAACTCTATTGTTTCTTTCAAACCACAATTCATAGACATATGCAGTAAGTGCCATTCTGATAATAAAAGTAGCATTGCACTTGCCTTGTACAGGACTTGTAGCTATGATTTTTGATTTGTTAATATGTCCTTCATCCCTTTTCTGTTGTGGTCGTTGTGGAGGAGGTTGTTGAGGAAATAGGTTGAAAAACAGTGGTTGTCAAGGCTGTGGTGGCGATGAATGTGGTAATGGTTTGGAATCTGTGAAAACTGCGGAAGTTAAATATGCATAAATAACATTCCGAAGGAGGTTAATTATAAAAGCTAATAAAGTCCTCATCACTTTCATGCATTTTATGTTTGTTGAATCCTTTCAAGATTATTACACACTAAGCTCTTGATGAGACTCATGTGTCCTGTTATCACGATTTCAAACGTTGCAAATATTTTTTGATATGTGTTCTATTTTTATTTTTTTTGGGTTTAAATGTGGACCGAGTGCACAACAGAATGTGTTCTATTATTGTGAATGTAAAAAGAAAATAAAGTGTCAAGGATATGAATATAGTCATCTGATTGTGTTTAATTAATGTTGTTCTAGTGACTAGAATATGTGGTTGTCTGTAAAATACTATTTACAAAATAATACAAAGTAGTGTCTTTTTCCCATCTTTTCAATGCTTGGTGTGCCTAAAATTGACGCACATACGAAAATTGCTCTGAATCTGAATTATTTGCTAAAGTTCTTGTCTTGAACCAGTCAATGTAAGATCTCAAGTTTATGATGCACAAATTATTGTGGATTGGTTACTTGGATCCAGTAAATACAATGCTTTGGAAGCTATGCCTTATATTTTTTTCCTTTACAGTATTTTTCTTTTCTTATTTAGATATAGCATCCTTCTTTTTTGTCCTTTTGATCCTAAATTGTGTTACAGTTATACAATAATATGTACTTCAAAATGTATTCTCCTAGCATATTGGCATGCACATTATAGTTGCAACTTCGAGTGTTTATTCTTTGTTACTAATTGACATAAACTTCTTTTGTTTAAAGCTCAAGCATTTGA
Source organism: Solanum gracilifrons (assembly GCA_029582605.1). Lineage (NCBI taxonomy): Eukaryota > Viridiplantae > Streptophyta > Magnoliopsida > Solanales > Solanaceae > Solanum > Solanum gracilifrons. The sequence continues at coordinate 4,693 of JAJOOH010024311.1, read as the reverse complement.
ATATGTCGTTCAAGAAAGATCGAGAGTACTTTTACTTTTGGTTAAGGGTGGTCTAAAGACAATATTTTATTATTTATATATGTTGCAACTTTTTTCTTGTTAGGAGTTCATAAATATATGTTAGGCTACTTGAATATGATATATCTTTCTTTAATTAGATTTTTGTATTAACAATGAAGTTTTATATGATGAATTAAATTGTTTCATATATTTTCAAGTGTTTCCATAGATTACATAATTAATATTATTCACTAGTATAATTTTTCGTATAATAGCAAATGAAAATGGCGTCTTCGAAATTCTTTTATGGCTGCCTTTATTATACAATATTGAAACGATCATTAGCGACGGAAAATTTGGTCATTAATAGTATTGGTATTGAAACTAACCTACCATTAACGAAAACTAACCTACCATTAACGAAAGGAGTAATGGTCGTTAGAAGAAGTTGGTTTAAGGGCAAATCCGGTCGCTAAAAAGGACATATAACGACCGGAATTTATGCTGTCGTTGGGGATTTTAACGGCAGGCGACGACCGGATTTGGACTTTTAACGACCAAACTTCCCTTCGCTAAAAGACCTTTTTTCTTGCGGTGAATCTTTATTGGACCATTCCGAATTTTAAGTTTTAAACTTGAAATAATATATTAAAAGATTAAAACTATGAAATAGTATAAGAAATATTTTAAAATTATATCAATGTAAATACTTTTATGTATAAAATAAAATTTTAAAATTACATATATAATGTCGGGTTGATTTTTTTTAGTTAAAACCAAACCAACCCAAATTTAGTCGGGTTTTTTTTCCAATACCAAACCAAGTAAAACCAAATCACTAGTCAGGTTTTTTTTCCGATTTGATTCAATTTGCGGTTTGATTCGATTTTCGGTTCGATTTTGTACACCGGACTAATATAATTATGGCTTTTTAAAAATGGAGATAACGACTAGTACCTACCCAACCTCCATAATTACCATTTGCAAATTAAGAACCACAACTGCACAACATGTAGGCCAAGGATGATATTTTTAATTTTTGTGGTTAATTAGTGGTGATCCTTTTAGGATATATGTAGTTAGTCAGCTGTCAAAGTCGCAAATCAACAACCATCTAGGGAAATAAAAATGAGTTTAAGTTTTGTGCGTGGTTAGGGTATATATAAGATTTTTTGTCCTCTTTCTTCTCTAACCAAAATTAATTCATAGTTATATATCGTCTTAATTAACCAAGTTTATTTGGTTTTCTAAATCTGTTTTTTTTTTATCAGAAGTAATTTTTCAATGCCACAAATAATTTCTCAATTGTCATTGTTTTTTCTTTTGAATTTTTGGCAAAGTCATAAATTAATCGGACAAGAAGATAAAGAGATAGAAACAAAAAAAAATCAAATGTAGAAAAGCAAATAAACTTAGTTAATTAAGAAGATAACTATGAATTAATTTTGATTAGAGAAAAAGGGGATTCAACTTTGCTTTACTATATTTTACCGTAACTATAATTATATTCAAAAAGATATTTTATTAATTACTTAATTAAGTTACTGTATTTATCTTAAAAATTACCAATCATGCAAAAACTTAAACTCAATAAAAATATACAACCATTTATCTTATCTTGATTAATATAATGTATGGTTTCATACTAATCCTTCTATAGTACGTAGCTATTATCCTTATGAACCATCTAATTAGTTATCCTATCATTAAAAAGGAAAAAATAAATAGAAAAGACCTTACTATCGGAGATTAAATTTAATCGTGAACACATAGTTCAAATCTTTACAATGACCAACCAACTTAAAATTTACAAGATTTAAAATAAGAGAATATTATATATCCCAAATTCACACCAACTAATTTGATTTAACTATCCATGAACAAATCAAAGAATACAAAAACAGCTCACGTAAGCAAAAAACAAAAAAACAAAATCTTTACTAATTGTGATCTTTGAATAACTTGAAAGACTTTGAAGATGTCAACTGATCTTTGAAGGAAGAGGGAGATGGCTCACCGCCGACAGGTAAGTCGGCGAGTGCAGCAGCAATCCGGCGAATGCTTAAAGAACGAACTGTTTTAAAGCTGTATGATCTTTGTGTCTTTGAGAATACGTTTGAAGATTTTGATAGAATCAAATAAACCAAACCTTGGACTAAAATAAAGAGTCCTACTTTGATCAACATATGTTCATCAATCATCATTGTTGTTCCGATTTTGATAGACTGCGTATAATAGATTCTTGAGAAAGAGACAAAGGAAGTTGTTGAGAGATAATATGGGAAAAATGGTACGTAAAAGATGTGTATATATAGAAGGAAAAAAAAGGTTTAAGAGAGTGAAACTTGTGACTTTCAAATTAGGCAGCCTCTTAAAAAAACAATTTATTAGGCGCCACTTGCCAGCTCAGCCATTGACATGGTGAAGAAGCAACTTTTCAAGTTAAAGGACTACGCGGAAATTTCCATGTTATTTGACCACATGTTTTCTCAATCAAGTTTTATTAAAATAAAGATTAAAAAAAAAAGCAAGAATTTTCTCTTGTCCCTTCTAAGAAAAAAGAAAATAATTAATTTCAATTAATTACGGAATATAGATTTTGTGTATTTATCATGTATAAAGCTTCGTAGTGAGTTTGATATATATAGTAATCTAAAAAAATAGAGTAATTAATTAATAATCTGTTATAATTAGATAATTTTTTCATTGATATTAAATCTTAACTTCTTTTTCACTCCTTATATATAACTTAAATAATTATTATGTTGTGGATAATTTTTCTTTTTCTTTCTCTGGAAGGGAGAAAGGGGTAAATAATTATTATGTTGAAAAATTGTGAAAGTAAAGAAATAAGGTGCCCAATACTATAATTAATGAGTTGATAAAATGGGATTACTTCACCATCAAGACCAATAACAGAAAGTTCCTCAACAACAATAAGTATACTTTTTAACAGCCATTTGTAGCTTTAACGCATAAATTAATTGCCAACTTGTTTAAAATTGCTTCAAAGAGTGGATAAAATGAAGTCGTCACTGAACATGCACTTCGTCATGGATTACGGTGATCACTAATTTTTTAAGCTTAACATATTGATCTAGTTGCCACGGTCCAAGTTTTTTCTCGGTATTTGTAGATTATGAAATTTTGTAGGATTTGGAAGGTTTTCCTATCCTAAATTCTAGCTCACGCATATATAGAGGGTAACATATCCTATTGAAGAGGCATCTTGAATATCTAATAAAATCTTGAATATTCATAAAGAATTTAAGATAATTAAATTTTATCTTTCTCAAAATCTATCTGATGATGGATTATATCACAAGGAGGTCCATATTACCATCAAATAAGCGTAATAGACTATTGTACATGGTCATGTGCTCCCTTATGTGCACCTGTTTGATCGACCAGAGGGTTTAAGAAATAAAGAAATTAAACTTTGTGATTTAAAATAAATTATAAGTAATATTATATAATTAATCATTTGATCAAGCGTAAAATAATAATTCTACTATTTGGCTATTGAACTTATTCCTAATTAGCTAAAATATGTAAATCTTGACCCAAAAATATAATGTATTTTTCTAATCTATTTCATAGTATTATTGAAAATTAAATTACTTATAAATACAAAAATATAATAATTTTAGGCCAGATTAAATAAAAGTATGTTATGGAGTATCAAATTTGACCGAGTAGTAAAGTCAAACTTTAACGAGTTAGACAAACGGATAAGGTTAATAAGATATCATGACCATTTTTTCGAACATTATTCTTGGTCAGTTCAACGTCCAATATAATGGCATATGTTGATATGAAAATAACCACATGCATGCACGAAAAAGGGACCAAAACCAATCACCATAAGCCACAAAAATGTCAAAGGTACACATGGGTCAATATTGTTTTCTTCTAAGAATTTCATATAAAGTCGTTTTGATTTAAGATGAGATTGAAATGTTATCTTTAATTAATTCTAAAATTAAGTTGACCCAAGGATTATTGACCAACCATTTTAGGAGAGGCAAGGAAATATAATGTGAAATACATTGAATAATTGATCTGGTTTAATTAGTTCAATTGGTTGAGTTCTTACCTCAAATGCAATTACAATTACAAATCATTTTTATGCCAAGTGTTGTTGGGAGTCCCACATCGGTGGGTTAAAAGGTTTTTAGTCTTCTTATATGATCTTGGACAATCATCAATGAAAAGACTTTTAGAATTGAATTAAGTTCAAAATTTATTTCTTTACCATGGTATCATAATCAAATCCATCAGATCTTCTTATATGATCGTGAATAGGGATGACAAAATGGCTAATTTATATGGGTATCCATTCAAATTATCCACCTTATTTAAAAATGAATAAAAAACGAGTCAAATTCATACTATCCTTTTAAAAGTGGATAGTTAAATGATAAAAATGGATAGAAGAGATTCATTTATAAAAGAAATAAAAGTGACATTAATATTTTTTTTAAAGTGTAGAAGATCGGGGTAGGAATGGGTGGGACAAGGGAAAAAAACAATTTTTTTTGGGAATGGGCTGGTGGGTGGGTGGGGCTGGAAAGTGGGGGATAGTGATGATTGGGGTGATCAAAGTAGTAAAAAATAAATTTAATTTATTTTTAAAAAATAAATAAATAAAATAAATTTAATTTTTTGGGTGCATGGGTTGTGGGGAGGAGGG
>JAJOOH010024310.1:0-14965 GCA_029582605.1 Solanum gracilifrons | reverse complement strand
ACCCCATTATTCTTATTTATAATGAATTTATTGTCCCATTATGAGCCTAGGTGGCAGGTAGAGTGTAGTTCAATCTCCATTTGGGGCGTGAGTCAAGCCAAAAATCTATTTTTTTAATTTTAACTTTCTCAATTCATTCCTTTCCATTATCTTCTTCACCCAAATTCAAAAACCCATTAACCTTTTCTTTATCTTCTTCAACTTAGAAGATTCATTTACTTTCATTCATTTTTATCACTTTTTTCTTGTCTCTTGCTTTTCTTTGTTTCTTTTACCTCGTTTTTTTTTTTATTAAAACAACAACTGTGAACTCCATTATTCGATTGATTAGAGAGTACTATGAAACTCCATTTTTATTTTTATTTTTGGTTTGAATATAGAACTGCATTATCAATTTTAATTTAATTTTAGTGATGATTTAGGGGCGGAAATAGTGCAATAACAGGGAAGCATCATGGAGTACGTCGAAGGCGTCAATGACTGCTACTTTAGAGGAACGAAGGTTCAAGAAGAAAGTGGATTTAAAATTGAAAAAGAAAAATGGAGATCTTTTGGCTACTACTTTAGTTTCATTTTCAATTGAAAATGAAAAAGGATTTAAAAAAATTCACGCCTCCTCTCTTCATTTGGGGCATGTAGAGTAATGAAGGTTGAAGAGGAAAAATTGAAATTGAAAATGAAACTAAAAATTAAAAATTTTAAAAATTTAATACGTGGCAAACAACAATTGGTGGGTGATTGCACTTCCTTTCTTGCAATTGAGGTTGGGTGAAAAGTGGGATATTTATAACACTCTTAAATTATTCAATGGGGTAATAGGACACTCACAAAGTTAAGGTGTCTTTTTGAAAATTCGAGACAACTTTAGTGGTGACTTTATGTCTTTTCTCATAAATAAATACAAATTTCAAGTGATTAAAAGACTATTTAATTAAATATGTGATTCAAGAGTGGAGTGAACATTTTTAGAGAAATCAAAATATAAATAAACATAAGAATTAGTCAAATAAATTCAACATATAATATATTCATAAATAAAAATTATATTTATATAGTGTAATTCTCTAATGAAAAAATATATTTTCATAAAAATAACAAACAATGAAGGTTGTGAATGTTATTATAAATGATATTAAACTTTTCATTTTGAATATATATAGATGTATAAGTGATGTATAAAAGAGGGTCTAAGGGGAAATTTTTGTTATTGTACATTTCTATGCCGGATAAGTTAACCTGTATTACTATTCCACCCACAAATAGGAATAACTTATCTCCGTCACAATTATTAATCTTGGGATAAGTTATCCCAGACTTTGTAATCAAACAAAGAATTGAGGGATACTAAAAACTTATCCCAGGATTATTTTTCCTTATCCATCACACCAAACTCCCCCTTAGTACTTACTACTTAGGGCATGAATACCTAGAGTTGATAATAGAACGTTATCGTACACCTCAAAGTACTGGTGAATGTCTAAGGTACTCCTAGTTTCAAACAATGAACTGCTTGTGCACACTTCTCTCACTTTATAACTGGTGAATGTATACTCCTCTCACTTTATTCGTCTCCCAGTACTTTTGAGTTCACTTTAGGGGTCTCAAACAATGAACACTTATAGCGGTTTGGCAGTTAGTACTTAGCACTAATTACATATGGTTGTAATTTTGTTACAACAGATGAAGCAAACAGCCAAAGAACATTTGCAAAATTTTGTTTTTTTGGTCAACCAAAATACAGGAGCACTAATACCGAGAACCATACCCAATACAAAAGATTCAAAAAATTTAATTCGGTTCGATTCAATTTTTCTGTTATTATGCCCACCCCTAGCTTATAGTATCAAAAAGGCCTGTATATTTTAACTTAAACAGACAGAAATATAGTGACTTACTTAAAAACACTTTTTGAAAAAAAACAAAACAATGAATCTTAAAGAACTTATTTTCCCAGATTGTTATTAAAACACTACAAATGAAAGATGCAAGTCCGTTGTGGAAAGGAGCTTATGTCAATTTGAGGACATTCAATTCTAATCTAGAGATTATGAAGTATCAAGAATTAACCAAAAGAAACTAAAGTAGGTTAAACGAAATACAATTACATGAATTTATACAGATTATCACTCACTCACCTCCCTGCCTATTATAGCAATCGAGGGGACAACTAATAGCCATGGAAACTGTCCAAACACACCGGACTCCAAAGGTTTGGTGCACAATAAGAACCATTAACTGTTCCAGTTGAGAAGACAGGTATATCAATTATAAAAATATCATAGTATTTCCCCCCATATCTCATGCTTATTACCGACAATTTTGCTAATAACACTATCCAAAATTGCAGGCAATAAGCATGATCCAATGGAAACAGAACAATAGAGAATACCTTGTCAGCCACTGGATCTAAAAACGCACCAAAGGCAGTTCCTAAGTTCATCTGGGCATGTCAAATCATCTAAAATTGTGATATTCCAAATATGGAAAATAAGAATTCCAGAAGAGATGATAATATGGAACTCAAAACAGCAAAAATGAGAACCTTGCTGGGCAAGGTATCCATCCATCAAGCCAGTCAGTTACTGCTGGTGCAATAAATATAGCCGTTGTAGCAGTTGTTCCCCACCAGCTATCAACATAGAATGCTAGATTAAACAGAGTACAAGGTCAACTTTATTTATACAGATTACCATTTCCAAACAACGTATACACTCATTTATCAGGCCAAGGTTCTGCCATAAATCAAAGAATGCTAAACACAAATTAAAACAGATCTTATATTTTTATTGACCTTCATCAGAAAAAGGAAAACAAATATTCTATTTCATCAACACTTGCAAGACAACGGATAAAGAAAAAGAACATGTACATCACAAAATATTCCAATGAGCCACTGATGCATAAAGCCACCAGACACTATATTGAAACTGTCACTTGTAACCTATGGAACTCACACCTATATAGTTTCACGCATAACCAGTCCCAAACACAGATAAAAAGGAGGCTTGTGATCGATTTATGGTCAGCATATACAAATTCTTAACTATGACTGATCTTTAAATACTGAAGTGACTAAGCATAATGAAATAGATCAGAGAATTTTTATGGCTAGCTTAACTAGTTTGGGATCGAGCTTGAATGATCAGTGGACTTGTGACCTACCTAGACCATGTCTAGTAAAATTTGCCCAAAAGGAACTTATAAAGCTATACCAAATTAAAAAGATTTTTTTTTTTAGGATAGTAACAACCGAACTAAAAAGAATTATGAAAGTAGAAAAAAAGGATAAAGGCATAGAAGTGCCCACAAACCCACATCTACTATTTGCACTATGGTTGGATAAAGATCAGGTTACACAAGAAATCTTCTAACTAGGTCACTTATATGATGCTTCAAAGTCAATAGCCAATATACTTAATTAATGCTAAACTCTGTTGCTCACTAAAAAAACTGTGTAACAACTCAGAAGCAAAGCTATACATAGGGAACAAAGTACGACCAAAATAATTCAATAGCCATTACACTTCAGTATTGATACAAGAGACATGAAGGGTCTCATCGCATTATAACTTGACCTTAACATTGTGTAGACCTTGCTTAACTTTTTAACTTTTCTTAACATTAAATTTCTTGTAAAGCAAGATTATATTGATACACAACAGCACAAAAGAGGCGCTGCAATGCAATATGTAGCTAGTTTTGAAGAACAAAACTCAATTTGTTAGTTAATGATTCGACGAATTAAGTTGGCCTATAGGGGTATCAACCTCATTTACATCAATCATTTTACACCAAAAAGCTAACAAAGAGCTGCCCCTGTGTATTAGGCTGATGATATTGTTAATTATGCCATCTACAAGTCTTAGTTTCCTTTTCCTAAGTGCTACCCACCAGATCCATGCAAGGCTAGAATTCCATATTGGTTACGGATCCTTTGTCCAATTCTCTTCAGCTCCAGCATTGTAGTAATTTAGTTGAGTCCTTTTGCATGTGTCATTTCAGCCAAAAAAAAAGTGGTGAAACATACTTGCAGTGTAGAAATAGGTGACCAGCATCCTCAGCCTCCCTTTCACACTGGAGGCATCTGTTGCAGAGAAAGAACCCTCTTCGTATGCATGCTATGCCAAGTCAATCACACCTCATGTGCAATATAAGGACTAAGGAGTTTTTGAAAAGAGTTAGTGATATTCAAGTTAGCAATGCTTTTTACTGGAATATCACCGACTCTTGAACAATTAGGTGAAAAAAGCTCTAACAACCCAAAATAAAAGGGATCACAATAATCATTAGCTCAAAATAAAAAAAGATCAGAATACTATAGGCAGGACACCACCAAATAAGAAATCATTTTGAAAGGGATCTAAAGGGTTTTTGAGCCTGAAGCTTTCTAGAACATAAAGCATAAGTGAAAACTTTCTAACGTGAAACCAGAAAGAGACAGGAAAGGGGGAAGAAGATGAGAGAAAAATCAAGGTCATACTATAAGGAATCAAGGTATGGATACGTTTCTTGTTTCTATTTAATTAATATTATTATATGTATGATTATTGTAGTATTGGGTTGAGTTTTGGCTAGTCAAGAACGCCCATGTTCAAAATATGGAGGTAGCAGAGATGAGGATGTTCACATGGATGTGTGGGCATAATAAGAGGGATAGGATTAGGGCTGAAGTTATACTAGGAAAGGCCTGTTGCAGACAAGATAAGGGATGCGATCTAAGATGGTTCGAGCATGATGAGAGAAGGTGCAAGGATGCACTAGTGAGGAGGAGTGAGAGGTTGGATATTGCAGGAGTTAGGAGCTCACTGTATTGTCAAAGGTGTGTTTAGGCCCTGAAGCAAGGCTTCAAAATGTGTTGAGCGCTTCGCATTGCTTAGTGTGCACTTCAATGTCGTCATTAAGGTTCTAAGGCATACTTTTCTTTGCCAATGATCCTCTTCTGAAGAGGCAGCACTAAACAGTTGATATTTCACTTTATCATAAAAAAAATCAATTTCTTTTTTCATATATTTGTCATTTATGTTTATAATTATTAGTGTTGGACTAAACATATACATCTGTATGTTTTCTCCCTTTTTGCCTTTTTTCATTAAAGCCCATGTTTTATTTACTCGTTGCACTTAAAGCCCCAACAAACCTTAATGCTTTTTGCTTTTGGTAACAACTAGAGAGGTAGAGGTAGGCCAAAGAAAAATTAGAGAATGTGATTAAACATGACATGACACAACTTTAGCTAATTGAGGGCGTAACCTTAGACAAAAAGGTTAGGAATCAAGGATTAGGGTAAAAGGTTATAAGATAATTGAGGATTGTCGCACTTTGTGTGGAAGAGGTAGGAGCCTAGCCACCTCCTCTCCTCTTCTTCTTTTAGTAATATTGTTTAGTTGTCGCATCGTTTCTGATTTTTCAATTAGTATTACTATCAATTGTTGCACTTGTCTTGTATCTTGTTATTTTATTGTGTTTTTTCTTACAATCGTGTGTCGAATATATTTCTTTTGAGTCAAGGGTCTCTTGAAAATGATCTTTCTACCCCATCAAAGTAGGGAGGTATGCAAATAGATATGACGTTAATGGGGCTGCTTTAAATAGTGATATTAGCATTTGGAACTTGGAAGAGGTGGTATTCTAATAGGATTGATTGAGTTCACATATTCAAGACTAATAAACATATCTACGCATCTATATCCGTTCAAAGATTTAAACAGAGAAATTCGTAACTCCAAAATGGTGAATTATTAGTTTGTCTAATCTAATGGATCTAATGGCTAATAAATGATGAAGGGATTGGAATTTATAGGTAACCTAGAATTTGAATGGGTTTATGAGCTTGCCTGAGGAACTTTGACTTCAAATCTGACCAAAGCCTTGGGGATTGAGATATTTTGCGTAGCTTGAAGACATTTGACCTTAGTATGAGCCTTGTAAGAACTAAGAAGGGGCACTAGCTCCAAGGTAAGGTAAGTGGAGGATTAAATCTCTAATAGTTGTTAGCCCTTTGGACAAAGTTACCCCATACATGTCTTGGTTGGAGGTAGCAAATACCCTTGTGGAATTAGGGGTTGTTTGGTAGAGTGTATAAGAATAATGCTAAATAGAGTGTATTAGTAATGCTTGCATTAGCAATGCATGTATTAGTTATGCTTGCATTAATTATAGTTTGGTTTGATGCATTTAAAATAGTATGCATTGCATTAAAAAAATTATTTACAAAGATACTCTCCACTATTATGGTGGAAAAAATGTAAAAAGGTTTTGAGGGGTAATTGAGTCTTTAATCATATTAATGCATGCATTAAAACCATTGCATTGCTAATACCTAGAAATCCATGGTATTATTAATACACACCTTAATACACAATAAAGTGTATAACTAATGCTTGGGTAAGAAAAATGTACCAAACAATGTACTAGTAATACACAAGGCTAATGCATGCATTAGTTTTGCTAATACACTCTACCAAACGAGACCTTAGTTAGTTACGGTGCGCTAGCAGGTAAGGTGTGCGAAAGCTGGCTCGAACACCACAGTTATGAAAAAATATTTTGGAAATCCTGTTGAGATAGCTACTATTTTTATACCACGATATAATTTGTTATGATGATGTTAAAGAATGACAAAAAGTCCCACATTGGTGGTTAATGAGATGGGTGGACTTCTTATAAGGCTTGGGTAATCCTCCTTCCTTTGAGCTAGCTTTTGGGGTGTGAGTTAGGCCTCAAACCTAATTTAACATGGTATCAGAGCCAAGCCCATCCCAATTGTTGTTCACTGATGATGGGCCCCCATTTAGAAGTGTTCATGCTCCAGTTGAGGTCTGGGCGTGTGGGGGAGTGTTAAGATGTCCCACATCGGTAGAGGGATGTGAATTTGGTCTCCTTATATGGACTTGGACAAACCTCCCCTCAGGAGCTAGCTTTTGGGGTTGAGTTAGGCCTAGGTGTCATATCGTTACATGTTAAATTAGGTTTTAGGCCTAACTCACACCCCAAAAGCTAGATCAAATGGAGGAGGATTGCCCAAGCCTTATAAAGAATCCACCCATCTCATTTATCATCAATGTGGGACTTTTTGTCATTCTTTAACACCCCACCTCATGCTCAGTGCGTGGGCAATTTTGATTATGGGGGACCCCAACATCGGGTGAGATGAGCCCTGCTCTGATATCATGTAAAGATATGACACATGAGCCTAACTCAACCCCAAAAGCTAGCTCTTGAGGCAAGGTTTGTCCAAGTCCATATAAGGAGACCAAATTTCCATCCCTCTACCGATGTGGGACATCTTAACAAATGACTTATGACGTGGATTTCATTTCTGCATCTCACGTCTAATTTAACCTATACCCTCCAATCTTTTTTTATGACAAGGGAAACCCGCCCTATACCCTCAAATCTAGTGACTTGGACACCTAAAGTATTATTAAATGAAAGAATAACATAATGTATTAGCTACTTACATAGAACTACAAACTTTATGGGCCGATAAATTGCTATATTAGCCTAAATAACCAATCGGACAGTTAATTGGAAAGTAAGTCCTCCAAAGGATACCTGAATTACCTAGTGCATATATATCATCAATTTGTGGAAAGCTGCCGAATTTGCTATTTACTACTGAACCAAAACCAAAATTCGCAGATGGGTAAGCTTCCCAGTGTCAACTTCAAATACTTATTCCAAATTACTACTGCATTATTTTCCTGACATGAATACAATTCGTGATTTTCTAGGGACTAGCGGATCAGAGAACATAAATTAGTCAATAAGCTTAGGCAAAACATGACTAACAAAAGCATCAACCTCAAGGTTCCGATAGAGTTCTAGTTATCAGATCAACATTATAGATGAGAAACTTACTGGTTACCAAAAGTGGAACAGCAGCCACACGGCCAATTGTTAAAATTGTGGGCAATGTGAGCAACTTTTCAGACTTGGACGGTATAGGCAATATGGTTTTTCACGGCGGAGATCCTCCTCCTTGTGATCAGGTGTGGGTCCCATCTGAGTAGTAGAAATACTTCTCACAGTAAAGTCAGCATATCCGTGACCTAAACGCCCTAGGAATTTCCGATGGGAAGGAAAATGAATATTCAAAGAGTAGCGTGTGTGAGCAGCACCGGCGGCGATGGAGGAGTTAGAAATGCCGGTGCCGTTGACGGTGGTAAAAGAGCGAAACCAATTATAGGGCTTGTGAGAATTATAATAAATAGAGGCAACAATGTTGAGTTTGAGAGTTCCGGGCATGTTGTATAATTACACAACAACTGCTTTTTAGGTTGGTTTGTAGGTGAAGAGAATATGGCTTTTTCTTGCAGTAAGTAACGTTGAGAGTTGGGCGGTCAATAATACAAACATCTTTTGTTTTCTTCCAATTGATTGAAGAATGGGGTGGGGACAGGTTTGGGGGATATCCTGCCTCACCACCTCTGCTTTTTCACTCATATTTCTAATTTCTAAATCTAACAAAAAAAAAAAAAGGTAGTCCATCTCCATACTTTGAACTAAAAATGTAGTAATATATGTGTTTTTGACAACTACTATTGAATTTATAAAAGACGATATCAATAATTTTATTAAATATAATATAGATAGAAGAGGTATATATGTCTATATATATGTGTGTGTGATGACTGATGATGATATACACAAACGTACAATTGATTTCATAGAAAAAAATGTTTGGTTAGCAATTAGCAGAATTTCAATAAAGTCATAAGTTATTATTTTGAACTAAAAGAAATTAGAAACTTACGACAGTTAGAAATTCATATAAAATACAAAATAAAGAGAACATACGGAAAATAATGCAACATTATTCTTACCATCTTAATAATTAAAAATTGAACAAATATACAAAATCAATGCACAATCTTCCTGGTTCTTATCGACATCCACTCCCACAAGTCAGTTATCATTCAATAGCTTTCATCTTATTATTTAAGTCAAACTAACATGAATATGTAGAAAACAAAACCACTTAAAAGGCTAATGTGATCACTTCTACAAAGTCTTATAATGTCTTTATTTATACAATATAAAAATACCAAATAATGTATTAAATATGACGATTAATGTAATGACCCTTCAAGTCATTTCTATGTTATTACTTTCTTTTAGTCATTTAGAGCTTTCGAACACACAACCTTAAGAAACTTTTGTAATCCCTTAACCACTAGACTAAGAGGGTGTTTGAATTAGCTTAAAAGTTGGTTAAACCTACTTTTAAGTCAGATTTTTAATAAGTCTCACTCTCTCTCTGAGCTCTGGCGCACGTTAGTGTGCACTAACTTGCACCTCATCGGAAATGGGGAGGGGAGGACCACGCAGAGAAGCACAAAGACATCGCAAGGAAAAGATACTCCATGGTCTTGCTACTAGCTCCACCATTAAAGAACCACAGGCAGCGAAGCAGATGTATGAGCCACTTCCGACCACACCAGAAGGAGAAACTCTTATATCGGGGGTGAAATCAGTCCAGGATAAGGGGAAAACTGCTAGGGATGAACACTGTCAGAATTATTGCAAGATAAAGGAACTGGAGGCAGCACTCAACAATCCTTGCGAGAAATGAATGGAATAGTAGCAATGGATAGATATGAAATTAACACACGAAGAAGTTGAATCTACCTAAAATAACACTTGAGAAACCATGGGCGAACATGTTTGCTACAAACCGTATGGTTTCTAGAGGTATGAACCTAACTTACATAACTTTGATAATTGTCGAATGAGAGAATGTAGTTGAATTCTTGGCTGAGGATATAGCTGAGGGTGATCTGAAATGGAAACCTTTAATGGTAGTCTATGTGGTGGGTACAACACCATCCATAGGAGCTATGGAAAGATTCATTCTCAGTCAGGGTAATTTTTCTAGTAAACTAGTGATAATGTATCATGTTGATGGTTACTTTGTAGTGAGGTTTGCAAATGAAGAAGAAAGGGATAGGGTGGTGTGTTCAGGCCCCCATTATTTTCTACGAAGACCTGTCATTATGAAACCATGGGATCCAAATTTCAACTTCAAAGAGGAAATACTCACTATAATCCATTTGTGGATCAAGCTCCCAAACTTGCCTCCAATTGTTGGAACTCTGTTGGGCTTAGCAAAATAGTTAGTAGTTTAGGTAAACCTTTGTATGCAGATGAATGTACAACACAAACAAGTGGAATCTCCTTTGCTTGAATAATTGTTGAAATGGACATAACAAGACCCTACCAAAGGAGAGTAAGATTCAAGATCCAAGGGGAGAGTCCTGGACATCAAATGAGGTATGAGTGGAAACCAGTTTTCTGCCAAAAATGCTTACAAGTAGGACATTTTTGTTTAGCCAAACTAGCATCAGCACCATCAAATAAAGGTCAGGTACAAGGGAAAAGAAAGGAATGGAAACATACAGTAGTGGAAGGAAAAGAACTGGATAAGGATAGAGGCCAACAAATTAACATCACAAATGCGACACATGGAGAATGGAAAATTTTGAGGCATAGTGCAGCCAAGAAAAGGTTAATGCAGTCTTCGTACACTAGGCTTGATGATACTACGCCTAATGAGGACAATACATATGAAACAAGGCAACATAGTGGAAGAATATAGGGTATTAGTATCGAGGTACACCTGAACCCCTTTTATAAATTATGCTAGTAACATGGAATGTTAGAGGGTTCAACCAAGAGGTGAAACACAATGAGAAGAGATTGTTCATTAGAAGGAACAAAGTAAATATTATAACAATTTGCAAACATAGAGTTTGAAAAGGGAGAGTTGGGAGTATCGTTAATAAAATAATGTCAGGATGGGAGTGGTTCACTAATGCTACAATTGATGTTAGAGGCAGAATTTGGGTGGTGTAGAATCCTAATATAGTGAAGTTCACAATGGTGGAAACATTAGTTCAACATATACATGGCATGGTTGGTTTGCAACAAAGTGATATCAAGTTTCAGTTCACAATAGTGTATGGCCTGCACATCATAGCTACCAGGAGTTTTTGTGGGAAACATTAAAACATCTAAGCACACATATCAATGAACCATGGCTGATCATGGGTGATTTTAATTAAATTTGACACCAGAGGATAGACCCATTGGTAGCCAAGTACAAGTGGCAGAAATAAAAGACTTCAGAGATTACATGACTAACAGTAACTTATCTTAGTTTCATATAGTTAGGAGAAAATTTATATAGACTAATCGGCATGTGTTAAGCTGCATTGATAGAACTCTAATTAATGATGAATGGGTAGTCAAAATGCCACCATTACAAGTGATGGTGATGGAGCCTCTACTCTTAGATCACTCCCCTCTGAGTATAGTAGTTGAGACACAAAGATATATAAGGAAGAAGCTATTTATATTCTATAACTATTTAGCTCATCACCTTGATTTCCAAAACCAAAATACAATTAAGTTGGCAGAGACAAAATAGAGGAATGAAAGGGGTGTGGCAAAATTTGAAGTCTGTAAGGAAAGAAATACAACATCTAAATCAAAAGTAATATGTGGGGTCACAGTTAAGGTCTAACAGTTCAGAAAAGATCTTCTAGCTAAATAGAGTCAAATGAGAAATACATCTATCCCTCAGTATATGATTGATGAAGAGAAGTATATAAGGCCACAACTAACCAAATGGAGCTTGATTGAAGAGGCAATATGTTGCGATCTAATCGCACACGCAAGTGCATGTGATCGTACAAGTAATAGAGTGGCTCTTTTTTGAGAACCGGATATCGTACCCACATGGACTCACGCTTAGAAACTATCAATTTCTCGAGTTATTAGTTAACCACAAATGTATTTCCAGATTTAGAGAGTTATTTATTCCTATTTCTAAATTTTTTAAAACAAAATGTACTAACAGGATTCAGTTTCACGAGTTTCAAACAATGATTTGGGAAAAATCCAGGGCTGCAGCTTCTATCAGGATTCTTGCAATCAATATCATTTATATGGGTAAATATTAACTATCGAATCAATGAATCACAGGGTTAAATGTATGATTATGGTCTCCCGACCTCTAATCGCCTAAGATAGATAACACCCTAACTACATCGTTGAGCGGGGATAAAATGATTAACTACCGAGCATTAGGTTATCTTCCTGTATGGTGACCCAAGCGAGGTCTCTAGGTATAGCCCTATCCTAGAAACGAATCAACCCTAGATATTTAGGGTTCAACAAGCTTCTTATATTCCACATTCTATCCTCTTATTCCTCTCCAGAGTTCAATTCGGACAATAAATTTATTTCTATGGTGATCAATCATGAAATACTGAAAATAAGAACATAAGAAAGATTTATGTGATAGTCAATAATAAACCCCAAGACAAACTCAATCAATTACAATCATCTTGTAGCCACAGCCCTAGAATTAGGGTATTTAGCTACTCATAATCAAAAAATCAATCATGCAATGGTTATGAATCATCAAACGATTCAAAGGAAAAGAGTTTGAGAAATAACCCTTAAAACTTCAGAAAACGAACTCCCAAATCGTCCTTTTCCAATTCAGAAAAAGAAGTCTACCGTCTCCCAAAATAAATAAACTAAAACCTAAATCCAAGAACTTTTGCCTTTTGCGCGACGCGCGAGCAACATGAGGTGTTCTGCCTAGAATTTGATTTCGCAACATATATTTTTCATTCCTCCACGCGACGCGGAGATAACACATAAATGCCTTGGTGCATTTTCCTCAGCTTCTTCATTGTCATCTTTTGACTCGAATCTTCAGATTTCTTCCTTTGTCCCT
This sequence comes from Solanum gracilifrons, assembly GCA_029582605.1. NCBI lineage: Eukaryota > Viridiplantae > Streptophyta > Magnoliopsida > Solanales > Solanaceae > Solanum > Solanum gracilifrons. The sequence continues at coordinate 2,217 of JAJOOH010024310.1, read as the reverse complement.
TTTTATGCTCGTTTCTCCCATTATGCTTACCTACACAACTAATCATGTTGGTTAGCTCAATAAATAAACAACTGGCTCGCTAAGACTCTAAATATATATAAATTGACTTCAAACTAGGCTTACATGCGGGCATAATTAGCACTTTAGGCATATAAATATGCCTAAGATCACAATATACAAGAAGAAGTATCGAATGCAATGGCTCAAATTAGGTGACTCAAATACTGCATATTTTTTTACTAGTATAAAAGGTAGGAAAGATCATAATCAAATCACTATGCTCACCAAGGAAGATATCTAGTACAATCATCAGGGATCCATATGTCATTACTAAAGAAGTTGTGAGTTTCTATAAGGGGCTATTAGGAAAAATAACTTCACCCATGCCAACTATTCAACTAGCAACAATGAGAGATGGACCTATGCTTACTAAATCACAACAATTTTCACTCATACAGTCTTTTACTGTTGATGATGTCCTAGCAACACTTAAAGGAATTGATGATAACAAAGCACCATGAGGAGATGATTTCAATGCATTTTTTTAATAAGCATGGTCAACAATAGGAGATGAGGTAACTGTTGTTGTGTTTCAATTTTTTCATAAAAATGAGATGTTTGGCCGTGTAATCAGGACTTCTGTAACACTAATTCCAAAAGTACAACAACCTAGCTCCATCAGAGAATATAGACCTATTTCCTATTGTACCACCATATACAAGATAATATCTAAAATGCATACACATAGATTACAAGCTGTAATGAGTTATCTTGCGGATCCTAGTCAAGCTGCTTTTGTACCTGGAAGAATGTTGAATGATAATGTGATACTAAGCCAAAAACTAGTTAAAGAGTATGTAAGGAAAGGGATTTCACCTAGATGCGTATTTAAAATTGATATGAAAGAAGGCTTCTGACTCTTTGGAATGACATTTCCTTAAAGAGGTACTAGCTGGTTTGTGAATCCTTATAAAGTTTATAACATGGATCATGAGTTGTGTTAAGATAGTCTCCTATTTTATAATGATAAATGGGTGTCCCAGCTGGACATTCCAGGAAAAAAGAGGGGTGAGACAAGGGGATCCTTTATCCCCCTATCTTTTTGTCCTGGCTGTGGAGTATTTCACTAGACTACTGAAATTACTGAGGGCTGAAAGCAAATTCAAGTTCCATCTGAGATGCCATAAGCAACATATCATACAACTGAGTTTTGTTAATGAACTCTTTTTGTTCAGCAGAGGAGATGTCCAATCAACTGTCCTCCTATATGAATGTTTACAGCAGTTCTCTAAAGTATCAGATTTAATAGCAAATCAAGCAAAAATTTATGTGTATTTTGGTGTAGTGTCAAAACAAACTCATCAGCAGATACTATAACATACAAGTTTCGTAAAAAGCTCTTTACCTTTCAGGTATCTTGGAGTCCTTTGAGCTCCAAAAAAAGTCAGTAAATCAATGCCAACCACTACAAGATACGATATTGTCACGCCCCGAGCTATCCCCGAGACGCGGACACGGAACCTAGGACCACAAGTGATCCCAAGCTAACCCTGCTTGCATGATCATGAGCATACTAAAGATAATAAACTGATGCGGAAGTTAAATCATAAATAAAAATGAAAAGATGGGGAATACCCATATACTATAATAGAGATAAATGATAACGGATGAGTTTAATACAAAGAAGATATTAACTCAATACTAAGCTGAATTTAACTATGTCTGAAAATAGCCTCTAACTGACTAGAAATGCTGGGACAGTCCCCAGCTAAGTCTAGCAAAACTGAAACTAAAGGATTTAAATATTGAAAAGAAACTCGTGACTATTGTCCTCGGAGAATGAGGACTCACCACTGATTCTGCTGGACTGGAGATCGGGAACCGATCTAAGCGTGATCTGGATGCTGAGAACCTGGACCTACATCACGAGAAGATGTAACGCACGTATGCGTCAGTCTTTGAAAGGTACTGAGCATGCATATTAGACTAAAGCTGAAACAACATATAACTGAACAAAGCAATAAAACAATGATATAATCTGAACATGATATAGATACTGAAAATACTGAATACTGAGCTAACTGATGCAATGACCAAATTTATAACATGCTGAGACTGCATACTGACTGTACTGAAATATGGTCAATGCAATAGAGTCTGACTGAACTGTGGGAGCTACTAATAACCGACATAAAACCACATGAGCTAAATGTGGAG
>JAJOOH010024309.1:0-16556 GCA_029582605.1 Solanum gracilifrons | reverse complement strand
ATATCAAAGAAGAAATGAAATAGAAATATTTAACTCTTTTTCCTCCTATTTTTAGTTTCATCATTTATTTTTTCGAATTAAAGGAAGATTCATCGGATAGTAAATTTATCATTTGACAAAAATAACAAAAAATATCAAGTCCTTAAATATGTTTATCCGAATTTTATGTATTAACATCATAATATATGATTTTTTTCTTAATAAATTAGTCTTTTAATTTTGAAATTTTTTGATAATAAAAATGTAATTCACTCAAAGTTCTAATTCTACAAAAAATATTTGTATTGTGATTTTATCATATTTCTTATTTCTATAATTGATTTTTTATTTCTTGTATCATAATTATTTTTTAAAATAAATTTACATATATATTTCTTTACTGCGCGAAGCGCGGCCAAATTCCCTAGTGTTTATATAGTAATAACGATTTTGAAGCAAACTTCATGAGAGTCTAAATCACATAAGTAGCATTGATAAACAAAGTCATTCTTTTGTCTTGAGCATCAAAACAAATCGTTACAATTCTCTAAATTTTGGAAAAGATATTCAGAAGCATATATCTATATCACAAGAGAAATTGTTAACAAAAACAAATGAATTTAGACTACATCATGTTAACTTCATATAATGGAACATTACATACTAATGTATATATTAAGCAAAAAAATAATTATTAAATCATCAAAATTATTTTCCTCAAGTACTCGAGGTTATGGAATACACCCTCTTAGATAGAACGACTGACTTCATCAGAATAGTGGTACCTCATATTTCGCTAAACTTCGAACTCACTCAACGAAAATAAATCACACAAAAAAATTTAAAATGCAAGAAGAAGAAGAGTAGAAGATTAAAAAAAATTTGGTTGAAAAATGAGAGGAAGTCCCTCAATTTATAGTCAACAAAGGGTAGTATGAACAAATATTTTTTGTGTCTTATCTCAAAAGTCATGACCTTTTCGAGAAGTCACAACCCTTTGGAAAAGTCACAACTTATTGAAAAAATCACAACTCTTTGAAAAAGTCATAACTCATCGAAAAATCACAACCCTTTGAAAAAAGTCACAACTTATCGGAAAAATCACAACTCATCGAAAAAGTCACAATCTAAGTTAGGAATATTATAGTAATTTAACATTTAAGTTAGGAGTTGATGTTTTTAAGGTAATATATAGAATAATTTGATGAAAAAATCACGAAGCCACGTGCCTCAATTTTTGCTTGTAAATTCACCTCTGATCGTGCTTAGTGTGCAATTCCACTTTCTTGTTTTCAGCTTTTCATATTTCCACCAATTGTCCTTTTGCAACAGTACGAAAAGTCAACCTTTCAAATACTTGTGGACTTCTTCACAATTTAACTTAACGAAGACTAAAGCTGAAAATGATATTTTTGAAGTAAGAGCTGATCGTTTTGTTCTTTTACAAGTTATAATGGAATTCAAAATATTATTTTCTCGGTCTTAAATTAAACTTATTGCAGAATTCTCTCAATCTCACATGTTTAAAATTTTCATACGATTATGTGAGTTTGAAATAAATACAATTCAAATTTCGAGCAAAAGTCAGGCACTAACATTTGCCTAAATTCAAACAGGGAAATATGTGTTTTTGGCTTTAAGTTTAGGGCTTCAAACTTCAAGTCTAAATTTGATCTTTAACATAGCTTAAATTTTAATTGACCATATGTAATTTTATATTGTTACAAATAAAATTTCATATCTAAAATTTTCACTCATACAAATGAGACACCAACTTTTCATTATGTTTGTTGACACTATATATTACATGAGCGCCATTTAAAGCTTGAGATACGACCCTTGAACACTTAAAATATGACATATCACATCATTCTTAATTTATTAATCACTCTTCATCTTGTCATGAAGGTACTAGTTAATTTAGGCATTATAAAAGAGCAGGATGTTACAGAAACTATGCAAGAAGATAAATTATGGAATAAAGTTAACCAACACAAGTATTTTAGTGTGGAAAAATCTTTGCTCAAGGGGATAATAACCACGACCTACCTCTATAGGATTTTCCCAATCTCTTCACTAAACTTGAGCAATTTTAAGGTATACAACCTTAACCCAAGGACTTATTCCCAATAATTCCAACCTCCAACCTCTTAACTATTCTCTTTAATGACTTCACCCTATCAATGAAGTCCCTTACAAATACAAACAACACCTACTACAATCAACTTAAAAAGTAAGCAGGATCTTAATTTAGGACCACTCCAAGAAACTAACTATTGCAACTCAAGAACGTAACAATATAGATAAAACTTCATAGGAACAACTTCTTTTGTTGTAACACTAGTTTCTTCTTTGAGACTATTTGTGTCAACTCTCTCACTCCGATACCTCTCTCTTTGAGTGTGGTAAGATGTCAAAGCTTTATGTCATGTTGTCTATATAGGTATAAATAGACACATTGTATTTCTCCAATCCAAACCCAAGTTGGTTCAAGTCTGTTCATAAATTCAATCCTAGTTTGACTTGGTTTGAATATATTTTACTCATTGGACTTGTTTTTTTAATTTCCATTTTAATTCCACATATTCAATTTATGATAATATTTCCATATTTTGAACTTCGGATCCTTTTCGAATTGGATTGAGTTATAATCTCAATTCTTTGACTCTTCATAAAATATCTTATTTGAGACGGTCTCCACTTCTGCTAAAGGAACATGTTCTTTGATCAATTCCTCTGCGGCGTTGCTAACTTTTTCACTTATTCTTGGGGATCTATTGAGGAATTGATTCTTAATTAAAACATCATTCATTAATATTTCTTCCCCATAAATGTTGTCACTTGTACAAAGTTTTAATCATCCAAACACCACATGATTTTGAATGTAGATTCAGAGGTCATACATACATACAAACATATATATATACATATATATATATATATATATTATTTTGAAAAATTATATACTACATGATTGGACAATCGAGGAACTAGTCATTACCAAAAAGATAACAATGAGATTATGTCAACTATTGGTAGATAAACCTTTGCATGAACATAGTGACAAATATTATTGACGTCAAGTCATTATTACCAAAGAGTATATAACAATGAGATTGAGGACTTATTTGTTTTCATTAATATTAAGACGTCCGAATTTGAATGTACATCAGAATAATTAAGATGTTATCTCGAGATCTAAACATTGAACGATTAAGACGGTTAGTTTTTCAGTATCTGAATATACATATTAATTTATTTGTAAGCATAAAATAATATATTTTAACTAAACAATAATTAAATATTCAAAATAAAATATTAATGTTTGCTAGTGACGGTGGAGATGATTTGTAGTGGTGTTGGTGGTAATGGTTAGTGTTAGTGGCTAGTAAGTTGGTGGTAATAGTTGTGGTGGTGGATATTGTTGGTATTGTAGTGACTATCGTGATGGTGACGGGTAGTTATGGTGATGATTGTGATGGAAAGTTGATTGATGTTAGTAGCTCATGGTGCCTGAAGAATTTATGGTGGTTGATGATGTATTAGGGGTAGTTGGTGGTTGTGCTAATTATGCTTATGGAGATGGTTGATAGTAGGGATTGGCCGCAGTGGGTGGTAGTGACTAAGGTTGGTGGTTGTTTACTCTAAAATTGATAATAGAATTCATAGGAGGTCAAAAGCATGCGTCTAGTTCCAACTCTTTTTAGACTCTTTTACTAGCAATTTGATTATTTATAATTAGTTCATACTAAGTAAATATAACGAAAAAATAATTTAAGAGTAAAAAAGTCAAATTTGAATGTTTCCAAAGTGCTTGCAAGTGAGCCCAAGAGATTTGGCCTTGGCTCCAAGAGTAATTTCGTATTAAAATGCAAATAAGAACTAAGACAAAATAAAGATATGCTTGATGGTTCAAGAAAATAGTGTATTGTTGTTGTATTGCTTGGATTAAGAATACTTTTGCAAATGAAAGAGATTGACTATTGCTAGGCTATAATAATGGGGCATCAACCAATCAGAAGGTTTCACTAGAGCTCTAAATTACTAAGGTCAATGTTTGTGTTCAATATATTAAAGTCGTTAGTGGTGCCAACTAATATTCCTGCACTACTCAGGTCTGCACATTAGACTCTTTGATTTTCTTATCCCCTTTGTCTTTTCTCCTACATCATCATGGACATGATCCCCTGCCTTATCTTATTTGGGAACGCTACTCCGAAGTCAACCTCTCGAGACTATATCTTTGATAACCTTAGCATTACATATTTTGTCTCCCAATATGCAACATATCTTCAAGTAGATTTCCCCAATACAATGGTGGTGGTGATGGCGATGGTGGTAACAGTAGATATAATTACAATGATGAAGGTGATAAACAATAATGGTTGACAACTTTGGTGGTTGCTAATGATAGTTGTGATGGTTGGGATGGTTAGTGGTTGGTAATTGTAAATAGAGTGCCACTGAAAATTATCCACATAAAAACTACCTCTTAGTGATATTAAGACTTTATTCAAGATTTTAATGATAAAGACCTATTCAGACTAAATAAGTGGTCAAATCTTAATGTAAACAAATGCATGTACAGTAAAACCTCACTAAATAAATATAGGTGGATCATGAAATATTATTATTTTGTAGAGATATTATTTAATCAACAAATTAATATTTATTAATTTAAAGAGTATTTCGACACTGCAAAATTCATTCGGGAATGAAATCTAAGAGAATTTGAATGAACCCACTTGTGAAAATGTCATTCTTGGACTTGAAGTCATTAATAATGATCTCATTTACCGCAATAAAATAGACGTTAATAACTTGTTGGATGAGTGAAAGTGATACATGTTCAGATAAGACAAATTGTGGATACCATTTTAAAAAATTATGTTGATGATTAAGTTGGAGATGACACAATACCTTTAGAACCAATTACGCGTAAGGAATCACTTATCACATCTACAACTCTTCACAATTTAATGGTGTAGTTAAAAAAGACAACACATAAACTTTTGGATGCAATAAGAAAAATCAGAAATGAGCTTCAACTAGCTAGCTTTAAATTTTAACAAAAAAAAAAAACATAATAGAATCATATTTCACTAAATTGTCTTACATATATTTGTGCTTTTAAAGAGTTATTAATTTATAATATTAATGGGACCATATATTATATAGGAGTCTTCTGAAAATATATTATCTTATTATCTTATCGAAATGAGTGATTTTTTCTATTGGCCCAAGTTGGGATCGGAGGAAAATATTGTTTTAGAGAGATTATAAGTATTAATTTAGTGAAGTTTTACTGTAATTACCTTGAACAAATCAAAAAAATTAATTGCAAAGAAATGAGGCCTAAATCAAGTAGCATAAAACATTACCATTGTCGTTAAATTTATTGTCAATCATCATCCACAGCCAAGTAAAGACGATCGTGTGCTACCATGGCAAAATCCCATACAAAATGTCTCCAGTGGCAAAGTCGAAAATTTTGTTAAGGATGTCCAAGATTTAGTGTGTGTATATATATATATATACTAGTTTCACGGCACGTGCATTGGACGTGTGTCTCGTATCATATAGTATATGACGTTGATTAATATTACTATATTAAAGTTTTTATTAAATAATTATAATTGAAGAACATAGGAAAAATGTTTTTAAACGGTTAGTACAAATTTTCACCGACTAACTTGTTTTTTGAGATCAAAATGACTAGATATCATTGAAACATTTCAAAATACATTCAAATTTTAAATATGGGGAGAAAGTCATATTTTTTTAGTAGTATTTTTTTTTTACCTCATTCGATTTTGTAAATACATTTAACCAACAAAATAGAAAAAAACATCAAAATAAAAAATGTCAGCCTTTCTTCTTGAGGTGATGACCATATATGATGGACACCATTTAAGTACAATTTTACTCTTAAATATTCATACTTGAAATTTAGTATGTGCATGACACTGATAACGATTATCATAAATATTTTGATATTTTATCTTTACACGTAATATATCATTACAAAATATTATTACTCAACTAATATGTGAGTAAGGCTATCATAGAGAAGTAATTTTACAACAAGTATATAGAGACAAAAAAATATAACACCAAAATTTTGTTCTAAATAAAATTAGATTGTTACAGTGAATTATTTTTATAACGAATGATGGTTACATAGAGATTTGAGTGTATGTCAATTATTTAGCTTGACCAATTCTTGTTATATATATATATATATATATAGAGAGAGAGAGAGAGAGAGAGCAGACTTTAATGTTAATATATGAACAACATCACCTATGGTGAAAAATATTTCATTTCTTTAAGTTTCTACCTTATCTTTGCGGAATTGTAATCTTCTCTTTTTTTCTGCCGCATACATATCATATAGTTGTTGTCTAATGAGAGTATCTAGTATCTTACAGAAGTTGTATCATTATATAAATTATTAAACTTTTTCAGTAAAAAAATTAATAAATAAATAAAATTTAAAGTATTATTTAAGAATCTTTAATTAGATTTAAAATAATTTTATGATCTATCACTATTTTTTTAAATCTATTTTTATATAGCTAGCAAAGAGTGAATGATGTGAAATAACATTTTAGATTAAAGTAAACACAAAATAACAGTTAATTCATACTTAAAATTTTTTATACTCAATATAAATATAAAAATAAAAATAAAAAAGTAAATGGAACAAGTCATAGTTAGTGAAGAAGGAAGACGAAAATATATGTTCACGCTATTGTGACAACCCAGACCATCGTGATTGGCACCCACACTAACCCTCCGGTGGGAAAACCACTACTGCAACCCAACCAAGCAACTAAACCAAAACTAAGGCATTTAAGTATACGAAAGCAGGAAAAATACTAAGGAAAAAAAAAAGTTCCCATAAACTCTAACAAAAGTCTAACAATGAACTAAACAATGCGGAAGAAATAACCTAGAACATGAAAGTCAATGTACCAAAACATCTAAAGTTCAACAAGTCTAAACAAGAAGGGATACAACCCCAAACTAATGTGCTAATAACTAACTAGAAAAGTCTAAGTTCGAAATGGTTGACAAAGACGAAAGAGAACCCATGGCAACCCGGAAGAATTGGCTCACCCTTGAATTCGAATGATTAATGATCTTCTAAGCGAGATCTATCCATAGCCGCCGGAAGATGCCTTGTACTCAACAAAAATAAGAGCAAGTGCAGAATCAGTACACAACCACAGTGTACTGGTAGGATCACGCGACTATCCCACTAAGTGTAACATACATAAGTCAAACAACAATTTAATCACATGCATATATCGAAAATATACAATATCATCAACATATACGAACAATGAACAACTTCACATTTTCTCAAGATACACAATTATGACAAGTCATTGGTCCTCTCATGGAACCCAAACCCAAACAGTTAGCATACCGGAACGTGGTACCCGATCTAATGATTATGCCGGAACGTGGAAATCGATTCCATAATTATGTCAGAACGTGGCAACCGATCCAAGTTAGTTATGCCGGAACGTGGCAACCGATCCATTCAACACACCACAATCACAATCACAAGTATATCCTCAAGATCATACATTTAAGTCATGATTTCATGGTAACCATCATTCATCTATCTCATTTACAACAAGTGTGATCAATAATGCAACATTCATATACATACATACATATATCATAATGAAGCAAGAACAAACATACATCACATAATCATAGAATCACAACCATCACCTACCTCAAAATAAGCTTGAAGCCCTAAGAAACTTGATCCTTTTCTTTTCGGGTTCGTTCCGCTTGTTCTTGGTCTACAAACAATCATAATAACACGGAAATCAATAAACAATCACTAATTACCCGAATTGTAACAATTCTATGAACCATAGATCATACCATGATCCCAAGTATCCAAATAGGGTTGTTTCCACCATAGAATCTATATCAAAACCCTCATACATTGATAATTACCCATTCTATTATGTTCTACAGATCGAAAAATGGATTCGGGGAGTGAAAAGCTTATCTTTAGCCTCAAGAATGGTGGAAAACTGTCAAGAGTCGCCTGGGGTTCGTTCCTTAGCTCTAAAAATCAAAAAGTGCAGAATGTGGTCGTTTAGGGGTTTATTTACGACCTTAAGTCGCGTCGAACCCGCCGCAACGGCCTTCACCCCACTGCAGCGTCCCCGTCAAAGCTTCACTAACCCCCGCCAAGGCGGCTTGCACGAACCAGTGAACTATTTTAATAAATCCAAGACCCCCATTTCACAACACACCTCTAACAAATGACGTTCAAAAAATACCCTTCATGCTAAGATTGATTTCGAGAGTTTTACTCGCCCGAATTTAATTCTGTAAAGTCGTACGAATTCCTTAACGAGTTATCTAACTACTTATGTATTCAAAATCAAAATTAACTCACCCGATTGTTACCAGATTTCTCTATACCTTAAAGACTCTGATTTCGTCCAAATCTGGACTAGGTTGGGAAAATCCAAATACTACGAAAAAATTTTCCGGTCCCAAATTTTTTTTCGTTGGCGTTTCTATAAAGATGGAAACATGTCGTTACAATAGATACCAATTTACCCGTCACTCGTCCCCGAGTGACAAACTATGGAAAAATAGGCTAAGGAAGGAATGAAGTAGTACCTGAATCGACGAACAATTGGGGATACTTATCTCACATGTCCCTTTCGATCTCCCAAGTAGCTTCCTCAACTGGATGATGCTTCCATTGAACCTTCACAGACTTAATCTCTTTGGTCCTCAACTTGCCCACATCATCAAGAATTGCAATCGGTTTCTCCTCATATTGGAGGTCCTTGTCTAACACAATTGAGTCCCACTTAATGATGTAATCCCTGTCACTATGATACCTCTTCAACATGGACACATGAAATACCGGATGAACACCCGATAGATTAGGAGGTAAAGTCAATTTATACGCTACCGATCCTACACATTCAAGAACCTCAAATGGACCAATGTATCGCGGACTTAGTTTGCCCTTCTTGCCAAATGTCATCACCCTTTTCATGGGTGATACTTTAAGAAGAACATTTTTGCCGGTTTGAAATGCCATGTCTCTTACCTTATGATCCACATACTTCTTCTGTCTACTCTGTACTGCTAAAAGTGTAGCTTGAATATTCCTCACCTTATCTTGGGTATCCTTCACTAAATCAACCCCTAAAGGTTTCACATCTCCATCCTCAAACCATCCTATGGGTGATCTATATCCCCTCCCATATAATGCCTCAAATGGTGCCATATCAATGTTGGAGTGATAACTATTATTATAGGAGAACTCATACAAAAGTATGAATTTACCTCAATGCTCTCCAAAATCAAGCACACATGCCTTCAACATGTCTTTTAACACTTGAATAGTCCTCTCTGACTTCCCGTCTGTCTGTGGAAGGAAGGCTGTACTAAAAGTGAGTTGTGTGCCCAATTCATCATGTAATTTCCTCTAAAACTTGGATGTGAATTGGGTACCACAGTCTGAGATGATAGAGAGAGGCACCCCATGAAACCTCGCTATCTCATTCACATAAACTTTAGCCAATTGTTCAGCATTATAATCTATTCTTACCGAAATAAAATGGGCTGACTTAGTCAATCTATCAACCACTACCCAAATATAATCAAACTTCCCCAAAGTCTTGGGAAAACCTACCACAAAATCCAGGGCTATCATTTCCCACTTCCATTCCGGAATTGGCATTCTTTGAAGCAAACCTGCAGGCCTTTGATGTTCATACTTCACTTGTTGACAATTCTGACACTTAGCCACAAACTCCGCTATATCATTCTTCATGTCTGACCATCAATAAATTCGCTTCAAATCTCGATACATCTTGGCCACATCCGGATGAATAGAATATCGCGAACCATGAGACTATATCAACAACTTTTGAATCAAATCATCAACTCTAGGATCACAGATTCTTCCCTTAAAAGTGAGCACACCTTCCGCATCAAGAGTGGTCTCCTGCGCCTTACCAATCACAGTCTTGTTTCTAAGCTTCTCCAAATTTTCATCTTCAAATTATTTGGCCTTGATCTCCTCAATGAATGTGGCCCTTACTTCAATGCTAACTAACACCCCACCTCTTGCTGAGATGCCCAACTGCATGAACTTAAATTCTAAGGTCTGAATTTCCTTAGCCAAAGGTCACTTGGTTACACTCAAGCAAGCTAAACTACCCATACTCACCACTTTCCGACTCAAAGCGTTTGCCACTACATTAGCCTTACCCAGATGGTATTGAATGGTGACATCATAATCTTTAAGTAAATCCATCCACCTTCGTTGTCTGAAATTCAGATCCTTTTGAGTGAACACAAGCTGCAAACTACGATGATCAGTAAATACCTCACATTTAACACCATAGAGGTAATGTCGCCAGATCTTAAAAGAAAACACTACCGCTGCCAACTCTAAATCATGTGTTGGATAATTCCTCTCATGCACATTCAATTGACGCGATGCATAAGCTATAACATTCTTATCCTTCATCAATACAACACCCAAACCAGAATGTGAAGCATCACAATAAACAATAAAATCTTTACCTTCTACCGGTAATGCTAGGATGGGTGTGGTGGTCAAGAGTATCTTGAGCTTTTGAAAGCTCTCCTCACATTTTTGCAGTCCATTCAAATGGTATCTCCTTTTTGGTCAAGTTAGTCAAGTGAGTGGCAATAGAAGCAAAGTTCTTCACAAATCGATGATAATAGCTAGCGATCCCCACAAAACTCCTAACTTCAGTCATAGAACTTGGTCGAACCCAATTATTAACCGCCTCAATCTTTTGAGGATCTACCATTACCCTTTTTTTTGAAACTACATTCCCCAAGAAGGCAACCGAAGTCAACCAAAATTCACACTTAGAAAATTTAGCATAGAACCTTTGTACCCCAAGAACACCTCAAACAATATGAAGATGGTCAGCATGCTCTTCCTCACTTTTTGAATATACCAAAATATCATCAATAAAGACTATAACAAACGAATCAAAGAATGGTTTGAACACCCCATTTATCAAACTCATTAAGGTTGCAGGCGCATTAGTCAAACCAAAAACTCATAGTTCCCATATCGAGTTCTAAACCTTGTTTTGGGCACATTCTCTAGCTTAATTTTCAACTGATGATAGCAAGACCTTAGATCAATTTTAGAGAAAACTGATTCACCTTGCAATTGGTCAAAAATATCATTTATTCGAGGCAAAGGGTACTTGTTTCGAATAGTGACTCTATTCAATTGTCGGTAATCTATACACATTCTCATACTACCATCCTTTTTCTTAACAAACAAAACTGGAGCACCCCATAGGGAAGCACTAGGACGAATGAATCCTTTATCAAAAAGCTCTTATATTTGAGCCTTAAGCTCTCTTAATTCTGCTGGAGCCATGTGATATGGAGGGATGGAAAAGGGACGAGTACTAGGCTCTAAATCAATGCAAAAATCTATATCTCTATCCGGAGGCATACCAGACAAGTCATTAGGAAACATTTCTCTAAATTCTGACACCACATGAATAAACTCAATGGATGGAGCCTCAATCTCAACATCTCTAATATGAGTCAAATAAGCCAAACAACCCTGCCCTATCAATTTCTTAGCCCGAATGGAGGATATGATCTTAGTTCGCTTAGGCTTGTACACCTCTTCCCACTCTAATTTTTCCCTTGTCGGAATTTCTAGAGTTACAGACTTAGTATTACAATTAAGCACGACATAATAGGGGGACAACCAAGTCATGCCTAAGATTATATCAAAGTCAGTCATATCCAAAATCACCAAATCAGCCCAAGTCTGAAAACCCAAAAACAAAATAGGACAAGCACGATAGACATAGGTAACTATGACTGACTCTCCAACTGGGGTAGAAACATGGATAGGGGCATCAAATATATCACAAATCAAATCAAACTTTGAGGCAAATCGCACGGATACATAAGAATAAGTAGAACCCGGATCAAATAACACATTAGCCATCCGGTCACAGACAAGAATAGTACATGTGATCACCGCGTCAGACGCCTCTGCCTCATTTTTGCCCGGAAAGGCATAACATTGAGCCCTATCATCTTGACGAGCCACTTCTCTGCCTGGTTGCACGTTACCCCTGCCTGCATTACCATTTCCTCTACCTCTATGGCCTCGCTGATTACCTCCTCACCCATCTTGTGGACACTCTCGACCATTATTACCATTTCCCGTGGGTACCACTGCTCTAGACTGTTGCTGCGCAGAATCTAACACACGTGGGTAGGGACAATCTCTCCTCATATGCCCAGGTTCACCACAGTTGTAGCATGTACGATCAAAAGATGGCCTGCTGCCCGCTGAAGGTTTGACTCCCTGTCTATCCTGAATAAAATTATGAGGTGGAGTTCCCGAGTAATTACCTGTAGAGGCGGGCATAGCAGACTGAATTGGCTTGGCTGCAAGTGTTGGCCTCCCTGAACCTTTGGAATAACAACCTTGAAAGTTGCCTGAATTCTTGGCCCTTTTTGCCAATGTCTTAGCCTGACCGTCTCGCCTCACCCCCTCCACTTTCTTAACACAGTCAGTTACCTCATTAAAGCTCCTCCATGCAGAAGTCATATGAACAGATAATACTTACAACTCAGAATTTAGTCCCCTAATAAATAACCAGATTCTCTCTTCCTTAGTAGTCACCAATTCAGTAGCATATCTAGACAAAGCATGAAACTTGGCCTCATAAGTAGCCACAGTCATACCACCTTGCTCCAAAGCCATGAATTCATCCTTTTTGCGTTCCCTCAAAGTCCTAGGTACATATTTCTCCAAAAACAGAGCATGAAATTGGGTCTAAGTAAGTGGAGGTAAAGTAGAAGATCGACATTCCATAGAAGCTCTCCACCACTGCTTAGCCTCACCTTGAAGTTGAAAGGACCCATGCTGATGGACAATTCCCAACTTATGAAGCCATAGCAATCTAAGATGAACTCATAAGCATCCTCATTCTTAGAACCAAGAAACACACGAGGCTTTAGTTTCAAAAACTTAGTCAACATTTCATGCTCGTTACCAGTCATAACAGAACCCAACAAAGGACGAAAGAAAAGCATCGTTGCCTCCCGTTCCACCCGTCTTGGGCGCAGTGCTAGCAATAGGGGGATTATCGGGAGCTTGAGTTGCTTGAACAGAAAGAAGCACTCCAGGACCAGCCAACCCTTTCAAGAATGACATGATCTGTCGAGCTAACATTGAGTCTATGAGAGGAACATCGGTAGTCTCAGCCTACACTTCTTCCTCTTGTCTCACATCCTCAACATTCTCAACATCAACATTCTCCTCTATCTCTTCATGATGCGCAAAAGGGTTCTCATTCACAGGAGCTCCATTCCCAGCAGGCGCTACTTTTCCACGGCCTCTACCCCTAGCTCTTTCTTTACCCCTGCCTCGACTGCGACCTCTCGCTGCAGATTACTCAGTTGGAGAATTGACGAGAGCTACGGGCCTGACGCCGTTGAATCTAGTGTTAATCATCTGTGCACAGAAGAGTGAAGGAGGTTAGATACCAATCTGAATCGCCAGATACCAATTGGAATCAAGTCATAGCATGAAAGGAGACAACATAAAACAAAGAGATTTCCTAAAGTCCTATAACCTCCCGAAGAAAAGTAAAGGCATCCCCGTACTGTTCCGCGAGACTCTCTTAGACTCATTTCGATACATCGAGATCAACGAACCAAGGCTCTGATACCAATTTTTTCACGACTCAAACCATCTTGATTGGCACCTATACTAACCCTCCGGTGGGAGAGGCACTACTGCAACCCAACCAAGCAACTAAACCAAAACTAAAGCATTTAAGTATACGAAAGCATGAAATATACTAAGGAAAGAAATAGAGTTCCTATCAACTCTAACAACGAACTAAACAATGCGGAAGAAATAACTTAGAACGTGAAAGTCAATGTACCAAAACATCTAAAGTTCAACAAGTCTAAACAAGAAGGGATACAACCCCAAACTAATGTGCTAATAACTAACTAGAAAAGTCTAAGTCTGAAATGGTGGACATAGACGAAAGAGAACTCATGGCAGCCCGGAAAAATTGACTCACCCTTGAATTCAAATTATCAATGATCTTCTAAGCGAGGTTTGTCAATAGCTGCCGGAAGATTCCCTATACTTAACAAAAATAAGAGCAAGTGTAGATACAATACACAACCACAGTGTACTGGTAGGATCACACGACTATCCAACTAAGTGTAACATACATAAGTCAAACAATAATATAATCACATGCATATATTGAAAATATACAATATCATCAACATATACAAACAATGAACAACTTCACATTTTCTCAAGATACACAATTATGACAAGTCATTGGTCCTCTCATGGAACCCAAACCCAAACAGTTAGCATATCGGAACGGGTACCTGATCTAATAATTATGCCGGAACGTGGAAACCGATTCCATAATTATGTCAGAACGTGGCAACCGATCCATTCAACACACCACAATCACAATCACAAGTATATCCTCAAGATCATACATTTAAGTCATGATTTCATGGTAACCATCATTCATCTATCTCATTTACAACAAGTGTGATCAATAATGCAACATTCATATACATACATATATGTATCATAATGAAGCAAGAACAAACATACATCACATAATCATAGAATCACAACCATCACCTACCTCGAAATAAGCTTGAAGCCCTAAGAAACTTGATCCTTCCCTTTACGGATTCGTTCCGCTTGTTCTTGGTCTACAAACAATCATAATAACACGGAAATCAATAAACAATCACTAATTACCCAAATTGTAACAATTCTATGAACCATAGATCATACCCATGATCCCAAGTATCCAAATAGGGCTGTTTCCACCATAGAATCTATATCAAAACCCTCCTCCATCGATAATTACCCATTCTATTACGTTCTACGGATCAAAAAATGGATTCGGG
The DNA here is from genome assembly GCA_029582605.1 of Solanum gracilifrons. NCBI lineage: Eukaryota > Viridiplantae > Streptophyta > Magnoliopsida > Solanales > Solanaceae > Solanum > Solanum gracilifrons. Next base: position 1,583 of record JAJOOH010024309.1, on the reverse strand, counting down.
GAGTGAAAAGCTTACCTTTAGCCTCAATAATGGTGGAAAACTGTCAAGAGTCGCCTGGGGTTCGTTCCTTAGCTCTAAAAATCAAAAAGTGCAGAATGTGGTCGTTTAGGGGTTTATTTACGACCTTAAGTCGCGTCGAACTCGCCACAACGGCCCTCACCCCGCTGCAGCGTCCCCACTAGAGCGGCGAAAACCCCCGTCATGGCGGCTTGCCCGAACCAGTAAGCTATTTTAATAAATCCAAGACCCCATTTCACAACACACCTCTAACAAACAATGTTCAGAAAATACCCTTCACGCTAAGATCGATTCTGGGAGTTCTACTGTCCCGAATTCAATTCCGTAAAGTCGTACAGATTCCTTAACGAGTTATCTAACTACTCTTGTAATCCAAATCAAAATTAACTCACCCGATTGTTATCAGATTCTCCTATACCTTAAAGACTCCAATTTCATTTAAATCTGGACTAGGTTGAGAAAATCACTACTAAAAAACTGCTAAAAAACGACGGAAAAAAAAGCGACGGACAGCGTCGCTCCATAAAAGTGACGGACTAAGAGAAGCCGTCCGTCGCTTTTTAATTAAAATAATTATTTTTAAAATTATTTTATAAAAAGCGACGGACTGCATCTCTTAGTCCGTTGCTTTTTATTAAAAATAATTATTTATAAATTAAACAATAACCACGCTGTCCGTCATTTTAATTTATTTTATTTTATTAATTAATTTTTAAAAAAAGCAACAGACAACATCTCTTAGTCCGTCGCTTTTTGGTCAAAATATCTAGTCAAACATTTTAAAAAGTGACGTACAGCGTCTCTTAGTCCGTCGCTTTTTAATTAATTTTTTTGTTTTTTAATTTTTGTTAAAAGCGACGGACGGCATCGCTTAGTCCGTCGCTTTTTTTCGCGTATTTTTTGCTAATTAATTATTTTATATAGATAGTGACGCAGTCCGTCGGTTTTATTAAAAATAATTATTTATTATTTTAAAAAAAGTCACGTCGTCCGTTGCTTTTTATTAATTTTAATTGTTTAGTTATTTTTTAAATTAGCGACGGACAACATCTTTATTTCCGTCGCTTCTTGTCAAAATATCTGGTCAAATATTTTAAGAAAGCGACGGACAATGTCTCTTGGTCTATCGCTTTTTGGTCAAAATGTTGGCCAAACATTTTTTTAAAAAAAGCGATGGACATAGAGACGATGTCCGTCGCTTTTTTAAAAATATATGCACTAGCAGACGCGATTTTCCCCATTTCTTCATATAAAAAAAACAAAATTGAGAAATATTTTGATTTAATTTTATTTAAATCGTTATTCGGATAATGGTTGTGTAAAATAAAAACAAAAAAAATTATAATACCGACTTTCAGATGTCGGTAAAATTAAATAGTATGTAATAAATTAATATTTTCAATTAACTTTAAATAAATCGTTCTCCGAATGACGGTTTTATATATATAAGTTAAAAAATAATTTAATATAAAATACCAACCTCCCGATGTCAATATTATTTAATTAACATGATTACTTTTTATTTATCTTAAAATTTAATTAACATGATTACTTTTTTATTATAT